>PVJC01012766.1:0-39097 GCA_004026665.1 Murina feae | reverse complement strand
CGGGGCTGGGATTGAGCCTGCAATGGATGGAGCCCTTGATTGGTAAACCCAGGACCCTTCAGTCTGTGGGTTAACATTCTAACCACTGAGAAAAACTGTCCAGGGCTCATTAGATTTTTAAAAATTTTATTGAATTTATTCGGGTGACATTGGTTAATAAAATGCCGTAGGTTTCAGGTGTACAATTCTGTAATACATCATCTGTATATTGTATTGTGTGTTTGCCATCCCAAGTCAAGTATCCTTACAACACCATTTATTCCCCCCCCCCTTTTCTATATCCCCCAGCCCTTTTCTCTTTGGTAATCACCATAATTATAATTATACTGATATTGGCTCTGAAACTCTTATTTTGCAGATAGTGTTATTTATTCAATGTTAACCCTGAGCACAAATCGTTGTTTTTGTGAGTTTATTCATTCTGTGTGGCTTTAATGAGCTCTGTGTTAATGGATCTCACAGTCAAAACATCATGCACTGCTTTGAACAGTGAGGGGTAAAGGTGGAAGATAATTGGTATCTATTTTAGTTCTCAAGGTCCTTCAGTGACAGCAGAAGAGGAGGGAGCAAAACAGAATAACAAGGGGAGAACTTTGCCCAGCAAGACGTGTGATTAATTAATTTAGCCAAGTTAATCTGAGAAGAGTGGAAAATAGACTCAAGGTGCTTATACTTACATACAAATAGTTTTAATTACTATTTTTATTGGAAATTTTGCTTTATCTCTGTAAATAAGTAATATAGTTATTTTAATGAATATTTGCTGTAAATCTGAAGCCAAAAAAAGAAACACAATAATTTTCTCATTTTAATCTATTCATTCTTTTATTTAAATGAATGATAAACATTGACAGTAAAGGCATAAAATATGAAATAAATGGAGAGCAAAGACTTCTAAATAGATGTTGTTCCAGCAGGGAGAAAGTCACTTTCCCCTCCAGGCTTTGCTAAGATGCCTCATCTGTGACTTTTAGTTACTAGTTACATTTATTTATTTATTTATCTATTTATCTATTTATTTATTTATTTATTTATTTACTTTCTTGCGGAGGGTGAAGGTGGGGGGGGGCGAAGGGTAGGTTCTTTCACTTAACATAATGCTTTTATTTTTTCAGTTTTTTTTAAATTTTCAATTTGTTTCCATCACAGTTTACATTCAATATTATTTTTTCTCAGTTTCAGGTGTACGCAGCACAGTTGTGCTTATTTTTTAATTACTAGTAGTGTTTTTGTTGCCTTTTCAATTAGGACTATAAAGCAGTAGTCATACTCCAAGTCCTGAGCACGCCTCAAATATGTCTCAGCTATCAGGAGATCTACGAATAGCACTCTACTAATTCCAAAGAGAAGAAAAGCTAATTTAGTTAGCACGTGAGCAGTCCATAGAGATTTGCCATTGTGTTTGTAGATTTTTCTAAGAATAGATTATAACCCAAGACAGGATTAAAGTGAAGAGAAAATGTAATTTATCAGGATGTCTCAATGGCAGAGACTTTATGAAATCAAAGAACTTCTCAGGGTCTTTTTTCATCTCTGTTTCTGGCATAGACAACCCACACAGGTCCTAGAAGTCCTAGAAATGGCTGACTTTTATGTGTTCATCAAATGTGACCCATGAGAGAACTGGCTGTGCTGAGAGAGCTAGAAAGGGGACCAGTGGAAAGAGCTTCCTGAAGACACAGGGTGCTTTCCATGCTGTGAAGCCAGCACCCAGTGTGGTTCTCTCCATGTGGCAGGTGCCCAATAAATGTTAGCTGTATGATTGAATAATATATTTCTGGAAAGCGGGGTCTGTGCCATAAACTCCTATAGGACATCCTCCTTTAAGCACAGCCCTAGTTGTGCAATAGAGGTCCATGCAGGCAGATACTTCATTTGAATAGCAGGAAAATGGCAACCCCATTATGCATTAACGGTTGAAGAACATTCCTTCATTAAGAATATATAACCCAGGGCAGAAATTATGAGAGCAAGTATTCTTGTGAGGCACATGGTGTTAAATTAAGATATGAAAATATTTATCCCTAAGGGTTTCTGTGAACTTAGAGAGAGAGAGAGAGAGAGAGAGAGAGAGAGAGAGAGAGAGAGAGAATATGATATTGGGCACCCAAGAGCTTCATTATAGATCACTTTGACTTACCTTTTCTTCTTCTTCTCAGCCTCTAGACAGGGATAACTATGGCCTAACTTTTGTTATCTGAGTCCCAGTTTTATAAAAGACCAGTCCACCCATAGCATAAATTTTATTTACTTTTTAAAAATAATTCTTTATTGTTGAAAGTATTACGTATGTTCCCTTTTCCTCCCCCCTCCACCACTCACACCAAGGCCTTCAGCACCCTAATGCCTGTGTCCATGGATTATGCATAGGTGCATACTAGGTCTTTGGTTGATTTCCTCCCACCCACCCATTCTCCCCCACCTTCCCTCTGAGATTCCACACTCTGTTCCATGCTTGCAGTCTCTGAATCCACTCTGTTTATCAGTTTATTTTGTTCATTAGATTGCACATATGAGGGCGATCAGGTGATACTTGTCTTTCTCTGACTGACTTCTTTCACTTAGCATGATACTCTCCAGGTCCCTCCATGCTGTCTCAAATGATAAAGATTCTTTTTTTACTGCTGCATAGTATTCCATGGTGTAAATGTACCACCACTTTTTTATCCACTCACCTAACGATGAGCACTTGGGCCTGTTTCCAGATCTTAGCTATTGTAGATTGTGCATAGCATCAATTTTAACTCACAGTGTGTCCAGATGCCCTTAAATGGAATCTGAGTATCTGATAACTTCCACTGCTCATGACCGCCCAGCCCTGAAGAGAAGCACCTGTTTCCACACTGTGCTCCATTCCCCATGTTCACTGGACTGACCTAATGGTTATTTTTGTGTGGGCTCCTCCAGAATTCCACAGACAGGATGGTGCCTGGAGCTGTCTTCAAATGGTATTTATTTTCCCAGCAGCCATGGCCCCATGAAAGATGGAACTTGAGAGATGAAAAGTCCAGAATCCCATCATTGGTCCCTACTTCAAACCTGACCCCTGGGACTTGAATGCCCTTCACGTGGCTCCCGCAGCTTCATGAGGCATCAGCATCTCCTACCTAAAGGCAGCACTGAGGATGGCACTAAGATGGCAGACACATCCCAGTTAATTGAGTTCACTTGCTAGTTTGCAGAGAAATGCAATTAATAAAAGTTGTTCTTTGCAGGTCAACTTCGAAATGATAACGGACTGATCTGCTCTGACTGAAATGGGGAAAACACTCCATGCTGAACCATCATATGCGAAGGTAATGAACATATGTTTCTAATTTGAGCTAAGAGAAAAGCAAAAACACACAATTTAGCAACTCTTAGTTCTGACAACCACTCCCAGGTTATTTCAGCTAAGAAATGAGCATATGGTTCAGGGAATGAAGCGCTTAGCTGGCTTGGTGTGGAAATGATGCTTCTGGGCTCAGAGTCTCAGGACCACAATGAGCTCATTCCTTCTGAGGTCCGGGTCAAGTCTGGAACATTCGTTCATTCAGTACAAATAGGCTTAATTGTCTAACTTAATCTGTTAGGAAATGAGATACCTCCAAAGATTTATTCTCCGTGAAGTGATAAGATAACATTTTCAGCCAATTTCTTCATGTTCTAAGTTTTGCAACTTGTTTATGACTTCAAGATGGGGAAGATTCCTTGAAAACAGTGTCTTAGTTTTTTCACAAGGGTGCCCTAGTTTTGCCATTTATGCTCATTTAACATGTTCTATCTGGAGGTTTTCCTAACAATGTTAGTCTGGGATACTATTCCAATTTTATTGGCTTTACGTGATGAGCAAGTTTCCCAGCCTGGTGAACTTGATTCCTGGTGTCTGGTTTGCCATATAGACTCCTATTTTTTCATACTGCTCTATTTATCTGCATCTTTGAGAATTCCAGATTTTGGCTTTGTAGTATCTATCTATCTAGAGGGGAATATGTCCTCTGTTTTTCTCTTTCAGAATTGGTTTATAAATCTAGAGAGATTTGTACTGTTATACATTTTGTAAATTGTCCAATCTCCCCTAAAATCTTTTTTGTTTCTATCAGAGTCACATTCTTTTTTTGTTTATTTGGTTGGTTTGGACAGGATGGGTATCATAACAATGTTTTTCTGTGTATATTTACTCTTTTATTTCACTAATTGGCTTAAAATTTACTCTCTAAGGAGCCAATTACCTAGGGCAATTTCTGGCTGTATGAAAACCTAATGTTTATGCAAACACTATCTTCTTGCATTTTCTACTTACATTTTATGTATTGCCTTTGATCTGTTTTGATCTTGGCAGTCACTTTGTACTCACATTTTATCATTAGTCTTCCTATTGATTCTTCTGAGTTTATATGTATATTTAAATATCCCCTGCAGATAATGACAGTTTGCCTTTTTTGTCCTCCTATTCCTTATGAGGTTTATTTTTTTTTGTACTGGTATTGAGTAAAAGTAACTAAAACAAAAATCTTTAGAGATTCAGTGCCTTGTAATTGATAAAACTTACAGCAACAAGAGGCAAGTGATCAACCAGGAATTTATACTGTATTTGTTTCTTATGTGATTGAGCATTGAGTTGTCTAAAATATCCCTAGTAACTCCTAAAATCAATATGGATAAAGAAACATGATCACCCTGGCTGGTGGTTCAATGGTTAGAGGATAGGCCCATGCACCTAAGGGTCTCAGGTTCTATTTCAGATCAAGGACACATCCCTCGGTTGCAGGTTCACTCCCCTTCCCTGGTTGGAGTGCATGTGGAGACAGTCTATGTGTCTCTCTCACATCGATGTTTCTCTCTTTCTCTCCTCTCTTTCTCTCTCCCCGCTCTCTCCCTCCCTTCCACTCTTTCTGAAAAGCAATGGAAAAACTATCCTAAGATGAGGATTAACAAAACAAACAAACAAAAATAGAAACATGATCAAGTAGATAAACTGTCAGTAAATCTGAAAAGGCAAACCACAGTTAAAAAATCAGAATACTCAATGAGTTTTAGCATCTCTTCGTATGCTTATAAGAATGAGAGGGCAGTATGTTTAAAATTGAAATAATACTTTATATCTCCCTGATGATAAAGTTTAATAAAATTTATTGTCAAAAATATGGAAATAAAGTTTTAGTGGGAGACTGAACAAATGCAGTAATTTTGAAGAAAAATTGAAGCATTTGAAAATGCTTTTATGAAGAGTTTTTAAGTAAATATTTATTTATTACTAGCTGTACCCAGCCATGCGTTGCTGTGGCTCAGTCTTGTTAAATGGAAAAGAAAGAAAAGAGAAAGCACACATTTCTAATATTTTTAGTTGCACAATGCTTGTGGGTATACAATTTTTTTGTTGTTCTATTATCTATGCAGATATAGAGATTGTCTGGTTTGCTGGCTCTAGAACACGCAACATATAATTGTCCATGTGAGAAGCAATCCATGTCTAGATCTAAATCGCATAATTCCAAAGATTGGCCCTGAGCTTTGTTGATTGTGATTGCAAATGCCAATCGAATTGGGAATTGCAATCTCTTAAATTGAAATGGCATATCCCTTGGAACATAGGAATGAGAGGAATGAGGACATCTTCACCTTTGAAAGGTCCTGTCAAGATTGTTGCTTCTACGACATTGCTCATTAATTTTTTTACTGCAAGGTGCATGCCGTTGCAAAGCTTTGGCTGGTTGATATTTTGCAACATGATAATTGGCACACCGATTTTAAATTGCAGTACGTGCAGTGGCATCCCTGCCAGATTGAATGAATTCAAAATTTCTGTTGGATAATTAACCACTTCATCTAATTCCATAACAGTGTCAATGGACTTGTATGTGGCTGCCTCGCTTTGAATGTTAGACTGAATAATATTGTTAAGTTCGTAGATGTCTTTGTTCTCGACCACAAGAATAGATTCTTCACTCAGCCAATCATGATTCTTATAATGGATTTGAATATTGGGAAATACTTTTTCAATCAATTCTTCCTTTGGTGTCACTAAATTGCATGGATCGTAAATCAGAAACATTGAAATGGAATCATAAAGTATTTAGTATAGTTTGTGTTGCTTTTACATCCAACAGATGTCGCTGTTTTTCAAAAACAGCATGTTTTTACCTGTCACATCTATAGGTGTGACATCTATATAATAGTACATACATAAAAAACACGTGTATATTTGCATGCAACATTATGTCAAAATTTCAAAGCAATCAGTAAAGAACTTTCAGAAATTTAAGATTTTGAACAAACGAACATTTACATTTTTATTTATATAGATATGAATGCTATCTATTTACACATAAGTGTATAGTACTTGAAAAGTAAATTAGAATTAAATATACTTAAGATGCTGTCCGTGTGGAAAGGATAATAAAATTAAGATGCAGGAAAAGACAAAAAATAAAGCTGTCCATGGACTGATGCATGAGTGTATTCCCTTACTAAGAAACATGTGATGATAGAAATCCAATTCTATACAAATTAAGACAAGCAGATTTTATTGTATGAATTAAAAAGATATAACTGAAAATTGGTTCAAGTTCATGAATGTGTGAAGGGCAGTATAAATGAAGGTAAACATAAAATAAAGATATAAAGAATTGAACAAAATTGAATTTATGAGAATTTAACAAAATTATGACCTTATTTTTACTTAGTGTATATTTTAGATGTTAAGTGATAGAAATAATACCTTTAAAGGATAGCACATATGCAAGCAGGTGCTAATGAGAGCTACAAATGTCACAAATATTACTAGATTTGCCCCATCTATATGGCCATTGTGTATATATATGTACCACATCTTCTTTATCCAATTATCCATCAAAGGACACTTCAGTGTCTTGGCCACTCTGAATAACAGCTGCAATGTTTATTCTTATCATTGTCCCAAGTAACTAACCTGCCTGCCATGGCTATTAATTGTCACTAATGAACAATACTGATAGGTAGATCCATGAATATAATCCACTAGAGGCCTGGTGCACAAAAATTTGTGCACTTGGGGGGGGGGGTGTCCCCTCAGCCCAGCCTGTGCCCTCTCACAGTCTGGGACCCCTTGGGGGATGTCCACCTGCCGGCTTAGGCCCACTCCCCAGAGGATTGGGCCTAAGCTGGCAGTCAGACATCCTTCTGGAGGCCCAGTGCACAAAAATTTGTGCACTCGGTGGGGGGTGGGGGGTGGGGGGGTCCCTCAGCCCAGCCTGTGCCCTCTTGCAGTCTGGGACCCCTTGGGGGATGTCCACCTACTGGCATGCCTGGCCAGCCTGGGTGAGGGGCTTATGGCTCTTTGCAGGTTTGCCAAGCCCCCCAGTGGGAACCCGCACCCCATGGGGGTGTGGCCAGCCTGGGTGAGGGGCTGAGGGTCATTTTCAGACTGCCACATCCCCTTCAGGGTTCGGGTCCCTACTGGGGTGCCTGGCTGGAAGCAGGTATCTGGGGTTTGTTTATCTTCTATAATTGAAACTTTGTAGCCTTGAGTAGAGCTCAGGGCCCACAGGGCCCTGGCTTCCTCCATTGCCAGGGGCAACTCCAGCTCGGTGGCTGCCACCATCTTAGTTGAATTAATTTGCATATTTGCTCCTGATTGGTTGGTGAGTGTGGCTTGTAGGCATGGCTTGTGGGTGTAATGGAGTGAGAGTTAATTTGCATATTATTCTTTTATTAGATTAGATGCCTTGAGCTTCATGATTTATGTCTTGCATATTAAAGTGTCTGGATCACCTGTTCATATTCCACACCCCTTTCATAGGCGCACAATGGCAAGGAACTCAGAAAATCATCATTTCTGCTAATTAATGAACTGTGGCAAAATTCCTGTCAAGCTGCTTATCTTGGCAGTAGTTTCTGTTCTTTTTAGCTGCCAGTTAATAATATACATCATCATGGAAGACACTCTAGGTTTACAGCACCTAGATGAGACTGTGCACCTTAGCTACTGAAATAGCAATTTCCATCTTAGAAAATTGAACTATGAAAGCTCATTGAAGAAAGCTTTCATATGATTGCATAAAAAAGTTATTCTAATGGGCATAAATCTATCTCTACAGACTCATTTGCTTTTACTGAGCCTTCCCTTATTTCAGAGTATGTATTATTAATCCTTAAGACAGGGTTTATGGTTCCTTCTCTATGTTGAAATATTTATGATGATGTCTCTGAACTGAAATAAGGTTAATGAGAATATATATATATATATATATATATATATATATATATATATATATCACCTAGAGCAGCTGAATCAGGGAAGGGACATAACCTCATGTTGATAGTAACATTTTTTAAAATCTGGCCAAGGAAAGGAACAAGACCTCTGAAGGGGAGCAGGTAATGCAACATGGCTTCTCTCTAACCTCATCCCAGTTCATGTCACAGAACCATACTGTGGGTTGATTAAATCCTAGCAGTGTTCACTAACATGCCACACTTGGAAATAATCATATTGAAGGTTCATTGGGAAGCCCTTCTCTTCTAACGGAGGGGAAATGGGGAAAATTAAAGAAAGTGGACAAGAAGATTGCTCTCCTCTGACTTGAGACTCCATAGCATTCAAGTTAAGTGATTAAGCATTTGTGGGATGAAGTTAAAAGAGCCATCAGGCAGCTGGTTCTACAACCATCAAATCTCACAGAACTGGACATTGCTATTCATCAGGCATGGTGTCAGATTCCTCGCATCACCTTTCAGCATCTCATGGAGTCAATGCCAAGAAGAATCGCTGCAGTATTGAAGGCAAAAGGTGGCCCAACGAAGTACTGATGGAGTGGGCATAATAATCTGGCCACTCAGTGTATAGGGTGGGGCAAATGTAGGTTTACAGTTCTGAATACATGAAACAGAGAGTTTATTCTGTATTATTATTTATTAATTATTATATAATTTTCTCTTCTTTTTTAGTTATTTAATTTATTGGGGTGACATTGCTTAAAAAAATTATATAGGTTTTAAATGTACAATTCTATTATACATCATCTGTATATTGCATTTTGTGCTTACCACCCAAAGTCAAATCTTTTTCTGTCACCAGATCTATTTATGTCCAAATATTTGTAGAAAAAAATACCTAATTAATTTTATTCCTTTTTCTAAAAAAAAACAAAACAAACTAGAGGCCCATTGCATGAAATTTGTGCACAGTGGGGTTGGTCCCTCAGTCTAGCCTGCACCCTCTTGAAACCCAGGACCATTAGCTTCTAACCACTCACCTGCCTGCCTGCCTGCCTGATTGCCCCTAACCCCTCTGCCTGCCTGCCTGATAGCCCCTAACCACCTCTGACTTGGCCCTGCACCCAGAACCCAAGTCTCTCTCCTCTGGCTAGCTTTAGGAACCCAGGACCCTGGCTTCTCTCCCTCTGGCCAACCACAGGCACCCGGGACCGGGGCCAGCTTTGCCTGGACCAGCTGCAGCTGCAGGTGCCCAGAAATGGAGGCAGGCAGCTTCTTCCAAGCCCAGCTTTGTCAGGAAGGACCTCCAGAAGACATCCAGTCTACTTAGCATATTACCCTTAGATTAATATAGATAAGTGTTTTATTTTTTGTTCCAGAATCCACCTTAGAAAATGAATTCAGAATAGACTTGAACACATCTACTTCTGCCAATTTTAAAGAACTTTTACATAAAGTTGCCTACTTAAAAATATTATTGTAAGTTCTCAGGAGAGATATACACACTTTATTTTGAGTAACTTTATTAAATAACACCCACACGCAGTTTTGCTTTCTGGTCCTCCTGTCTTGTTGTCTGCTCCCTGCAGTAATATTGCATCCATGCTCCAAACTCAGGTTGGGATCTCTGCCTGACCTTTGCCCCAGTCACTATCATATCCCCAAACAGTTGCTTCAAAATGTACTCCCCTGTTCCTTCTGAGCTCAGGCAAACATGAAAAACTGCAGATTCGCCCTAACCAGTTTGGCTCGGTGGATAGAGCATCGGCCTGCAGACTAAAGGACCCAGGTTCGATTCTGGTTAAGGGCATGTACCTTGGTTGCAGGCACATCCCCAGTGGGAGGTGTGCAGGAGGCAGCTGATCGGTGTTTCTCTCTCATCGATGTTTCTAACTCTCTATCCCTCTCCCTTTCTCTCTGTAAAAAAATCAATAAAATTAAAAAACAAGAACAAAACCTGAAGATTTTCCTTTCAAAAGGCCATTTCTTTTCATTCAGCCCCAATCATCTCCCCCTTTTATGAATTTCTAGAGCATTTACAGTTACCCCAGTGCAACCCAGTTCTAGGTCATGTGCTATTTTTTAGTTTCTACTGTTTCCAGTGGCCCATTGATATCTCTCTCATCTATCAGAGAGGCTAGATCATATTTAGGAGAGGGCAGAGCTAGGGCCCCTGTGCCTTTGAGCACTGCAGGCCCAAACCTAGAGCTGGGCCTCTTGTAGACTTGCCTACCAGCCCATCTTCCCTGCACAATAACACGGCCAAGAGGATTTTGGGCTTAAAGCTTCCCCCTAGCCTGGGAATCTAACAAGGCTCTCATTAAAATTTATGAGATAAAGTAATGTCATAACCCATATAGAACAGCTAAGTATATGTATACACTTGTTTTCAATAACATTTGATTGGCTCTAGTTCACACATCTGAAGCTCAAAATAATTACCCAAGGATTTTAAATTAAAAAATCATTCTTATTTGAGAAATGTGCTATTACATTTTAAGGCAGGTGCATTATGTCCCCTTTAAAATCTGCTATTCAGCAAGGATGCAATTTTACATTTGTTCATTTATAGATTCTGAGCATGATTTATGAAGGAAGTAAGAGAGAGAAGGTGTCAGAAGATATGAACAATTTCCCCCTGGACAGGAAAAGCAAAACAAAACAACCCTGAGGTAATATGCCATATGTGTCACCATAATGTCAGGTGTCTGCAGTCTACAGTAAAAATATGTTACAATTCTTAACATTCATACATGATGAGTCTTTTCACTTATTAATACAGATTTCCTTCCCTTGAGGAAAGTTAATCTCACAGATTCCAATGGGAAGCACGTTTTAAAATAAAAAGAGACACCACTTTGTCTTCCTTAGAAAAGCTGTCACGCGATTCTCTGCATGAGCAAAAACACTTCCATTACTCCAGTCTTTACTTTGCAGGTTGTAAATGTTAACTTTTATAAAACAAGCTATTTTTAATTTTTAAAAAATTACTTTTCTAGAGGCCATCTTTTTCTTAAGAAAAAAACATTGTAAGCCATCTGAATAGTAACTTGGAAATTACAACATCTTAAAATATTGAGAGTTTTTATTTCTGTGTTTTGCACACATATTTGAGATTCTAAGGCAATAATAGAACATATTTAATCTACAGTAGTGATTTGTTAAGTATCTACTGTGTGTCATGTGTTGCTTTGAATGCTGAGGATATGCAAGTTGAATAAGGTATTATTATCCTTTTGGGCAAACACCATGGAACTTGGGATCTCTGTAAAGCTCAATCATGTTATAATGGGGCAGATCAGGGAACTGAGAAATGTGAGTAGCTGACTCAGCCTGACCTGGTGCTCAGAGGACAAGAAGGACCCATCCTATATAATAAAAGAGAAATATGCAAATTAACTGTCTCTCCACTACACTCACTAGCCAGAGTGAGTATGCAAATTAACCTGACAAAGATGGCCATTAATTTGCATACATAGGTGCCAAGCACCCAGTAGGCAACTGCGGCCATGGGCTCCTGGGACCATTGTTGGCCCAGGAGGCAAGGCCTGCCACGCCAAGCCACACCTGCAGGCTCCTGGGACCTTCACCAGCCTTGGGAGGCAAGGCCGTAACCACACCCGCAGGCTCCAGAGACCTTGCCAGTGGAGAGCTGAGTGGGAGAGGAGTGGGTGGAGAGCGAGAGGTTTGGAGGACTTGGCAGTGCAGGAGACCACTGGACATAGAGCAGAGTGAGAGAGAGGGCGGCTTGGAAGGCGTGGTTCCCTCTCTCACCCCAGCTTCCTCATCACAGCTGTGGAAACTGACAGCAGGAAAGAGGAAGTCCCACCCCCACAGAATCAGCCAGAATCAGCCATTGGTCAGACAGCTCTCAGTGGCCTGACAGCCAGGACTCTCATTTACCTGCATCTCAGACCATGACAGTAGAGAAGTGGGACTATGTATAAAGAACAACTGTTGATACAACAAAGCTCTGCAGCCGAAAGACACCAGCATTATCTACAGAAAATGTCTGCAGAGCAGCATGTATCTGATCTTGAAAGAAGGTGGCACTTATGACAGAAAGTATCTAAACACCAGCTACTGGAAAAACATTGCTCTCATGCCAAAAAACACTGGCAATATTGACAGAAAATGTCTAAAGACCAACATGCCTTTGAAGTTGAAAGAAGGTGGTGGCAATGACAGAATATGTTTAGAGAACAGTCATCAACAAGTTCTACCAATATTGGTAGGAACTTCCTTCTCAGCAAAAATGGAGTATGTGAGGATGCAATTCTCAAATATAGTTGTGGTGCAATGACTGTTCGATGTGAATTTTGCCTTTCACTAAATTTCTCTGATGAAAAATCATCCAATGGGAAATTTACTTGATGTTGTAGCAAAGGGAAAGTCTGTCCAAATGATATACATTTTCCAGATTACCCAGCATATTTAAAAAGATTAATGACAAATGAAGATTCTGACATTTAAAATGTCATGGAAAATACTGGTTCCATGAATAGTTATTTTGCTTTTGCTTCCATGGGTGCAAATATTGTATCACCATCAGGATATGGGCCATACTGTTTTAGAATACATGGACAAGTTTATCACCATACTAGAACTTTACATCCTTCGGATGGTGTTTCTTGGAAGTTTGCTCAACTCTATATTTTGGATACAGCCGAAGCTACAAGTAAAAGATTAGCAATACCAGAAAACCAGGGCTGCTCAGAAAGACTCATGATCAACATCAACAACCTCATGCATGAAATAAATAAATTAACAAAATAGTACAAGATGCTACATGAGGTAGTAAAGGAAGCCCAATCTGAAGCAGCAGCAAAAGGTATTGCTCCCACAGAAGTAACAATGGCAACTGAATACAATCATAACAGTGACCCAGGTAGATATAATTCTCCCCATGTAACCAAGGTTGCTGTCATATTCAGAAACAAAGATGGAGAACCTCCTTTTGAAAGGGACTTGCTCATTCATTGTAAACCACATCCCAATAATCCAAATGCCACTAAAAGGAAACAAATCAATATCCTGTTTCCTACATTAGATGCAATGACATACCCTATTCTTTTTCCACATGGTGAAAAAGGCTGGGGAACAGATATTGCATTAAGACTCAGAGACAACAGTGTAATTGACAACAATACTAGACAAAAATTGACAATAATACTAGACAAAATGTGGAGTCACACAAATGCAGTATTATGGATTTCATCTCTCTGTGCGGGACACATTCAATCCTATTTTAAATGCAGGAAAATTAACTCAGCAGTTTATTGTGAATTCATATTCAAAAATGGAGGCCAATTGAATAAATTTCATCAAAGCAAACCAATCTAAGTTAAGAGTCAAAAAATATAGTGATTTGATGGATTAACTCAAATCCAAATCTGAAAATGACAATGAACTGATTGGTAAAATGATAATACTTCCATCATCTTTTGAGGGTAGTCCCAGATATGCAGCAGGGATATCAGGATGTTATCGCAATTGTAATGAAGTATGAAAAGCCCGATTTATTCATAACCATAACATGCAACCCCAAATGAGCAGATATTGCAAACAATTTACAACGCTGACAAAAAGTTGAAAACAGACCTGACTTTGTAGCCAGAATTTTTAATATTAAGCTGAATGCTCTTTTAAATGATATCTGTAAATTCCATTTATTTGGCAAAGTAATAGCTAAAATTCATGCCATTGAATATCAGAAATGAAGACAGCCTCACGCTCACATATTATTGATATTAGATAGTGAGTCCAAATTACATTCCTCTAATTAATTCACTTTCAATGTGCATGAATTTCATGCACCGGGCTGCTAGTCTTCTAATAAAAGGATATTTAAACTGAGGCTTGAATCATAAGTGAAGAATAGAAGCAATGGATGTTTCCTCCAGTTAGAGGACACAGCAAAAGCTGAGGTGAGAGAGAGTACAGTGCCTTTGGGACAAATGAAGATAATCAATAAGTCTAAACCCTGAGAGGAAGAATGTTGACAATTAGGGAGGAGGGGCCAGACATGGTGGGCTTGAGAAAGCCAGGTAGTTTGTATATAACCTGCAGAGAGAGGGGAGGCTACTAAAGAATTTAGGTACTGTAATTATGTTTATAAATGTCTCTCTCTACAGAGACTGGAGAGGCAGAGCAGGAGGCATGAGATGAATCAGAGAGCCAGATCCCTCATCCAGGAAAAAGATGGTTGTGGGTTTTGTCAGGAATCAGATCAGAAAATTGGATAGAGACAAGAAATAGTCCAGAAGAAGAGCTAAGTATATTTGGTGATTGTTTGAACTTTGACAGTGAGGGAGGAGGAGAATAGCAACACAACCACAATGCAGATTGTGCACTGAGAAACTCAGGGGTGTTGTGGCCAGCATCTACAGGGAAGTCTCTTCACGAAGTTGTTCATTGAAGGGAATCTGAGAGCCTAATGATAAACACGTGCTTCTTGGGCTCTGTCCTGGACCAATGAGAATTGGTGCCATTTACGGCCAGGTGCAAGAAAATCAGAGTTCATGATAGGTAGATGAGTAGTCGCAGTGACAAGGAGAAATGATGTGCTAAAGGGTTGGACTTCAAATAGCTATGGATGCTAGTCAAATGCCTGTGTTGTCTGCTACTCAGGAGACTGGCATGATGAAAGGTGTTTGAGAAATCTCAGCATTCAGATGATAATGAAAGCAAGTGAGTTTCCTTAGATTAGATAGCATATGTTGGGACTGAAGAGCTTTTAGAATTTCAAAACATTTGGAATTTCAGCATTTATTGGCAGGGGAGAAGCAAAGGATGCAGAGGTAGGAGGAGTAACTGGGAGATTAGGGAAGGATGATGGCACAAAGTCCACAAAAGTAAGGGAGCAAGGGGCAAGAAAGCTGAGTTTAAAAAAGGGGAAGTGTTCGTTCACAGGATGCAAGGACACAAAGGTGACTTTGATTAGAATTCGGAAGAGCGGCAGAACTCAGGTGGTAAAGACTGGAGGGTGGAGTAGAAAATGCAGAAATTCAGACTGTAGACAAATCTTTCATACAGATTTGTTGAGGGTATTAGAGCAAATAGGAAAGTAGTGGAAGGAAAGTCAAAGTAAAAGAAAGTTTTAAAAATGTAAAATGGTGGGGTATGATTTGTTAGGAGGTTAAGCAAGCAAAGTTGAAGCAACTAGCTTCCCGGCGAAGCCAATACGTACTGTAGTAAGAGAATGTGTCATCTCATATACCCCATTTCTGTTTTAATTGAGGTAGCTCAAATTAAAAGGATAGAAACTGAGACAGAAAGGTATTCAGAGAAGAATTTTTTTCAGAAACATTTTGAAAATTCAATATGTTCTCTCATGCAATTACTTTCTGGAGAAGTTCTTTCCCTTTTCAATTTACCTGTTAGGTGGCTTATCCAATGTTAATGTTAGTGGTATAGGAAACTCAAATAGTTATACAAATATAGCAGGAAGAGAATATCAGTCTTATTCCAAGTTAACTAATTCCATAAAATTAAGTACTATTAGATTTTATACAGCACTTTGTTTTTCTAACAATTTTCTTCCTCTTAAAGGTTTTGCAATAATTCTTTCTCTCTCAGGTATATGCCTTCCTCATTTACAACAAAGCTGCTGCATTAAATCAGCCCAGGGAATGGAAGGGTCTTCTGTGTAGCTCATTTTCCATGTCTGTGTGTTGGCACATCTACCTGACAGTCCATAAGCTGGGAAGCATACAGCCTGTCTGCATTCAGCACTTTTGTCATCTGGAGCACCACCTGTCCGTCAGGCAAACATGCTGGCTTCCTCCCATTTTGCAATCACATTGCAAAGTCCTGCTCTTCATTAGTGTGAGTTCACTGATTTCTCTTGAGATGCAAGATTTTTTTTAGCTGATGTTAAAGCACCTTACATGCTACCTTAGCTTATGACGGATGGAACAACAGAATCCAAGCACTCAGAGACACATATTGTCCAGAAAATTATCTTTATTTCATAGACATCAGCCCCTTCTGTTCTCTCTTCTCTGGCAGTGCCTAACAAATTGTCTACTTTGATATATTGTCTGGCCAAATTGGACCAAGATGACACAGTACTTAATAATAATGTGTGGGAAACTAATTATAAATAATTGATAAGTATGCATTTGTTATGGCCTAATTATTAGGAACATTGTTTATTTTGATTCCTTTGACAAACGTGTTTTTTTTTGCATTTTTTGTAGTTCTAATCCCTAACACAGTGAAATGTCAGCATCATTATTATTAAAGATGTTTGCATATGAATAAGAAATCCTTTTCTCTCAGCCCTCATCACCTGACAGAGTTAGTTTATGGCTCTATACCCATAATAATAGCTTCTTAACGACAAGGAACAATAGGATTTTATCTCATAAAATTAAACATAAAATAATTTGTGATTTCCTCTGTTAGAAGTTCCCTAAGCAATCCTATATGATAAAAGGGTAATATGCAATTGACCCTAACAGCAGAACCACTGGGAATGACTGGTCACTATGACACACACTGACCACCAGGAGGCAGGCACTCAATGCAGGAGCTGCCCTTTGGTGGTCAGTGCCCTCCCACAGGGGGAGCTCTGCTCAGCCACAAGCATGGCTGCCAGCTGCCAGCACAGCAGTGGTGGCAGGAGCCTCTCCTGCCTCCTCAGCAGCACTAAAGATGTCCGACTGAAGCTTAGGCCTACTACCCACTGGCAAGTGGACATCCCCTGCAGGCACCCAGGCTGCCAGAGGGATGTCTGACTGCCAACTGAGACCCGATCTTCCGGGGAGCAGGCCTAAGCCAGCCGGTGAACAACCCCATGAGGGGTCCCAGATTGTGAGAGGGCACAGGCCGGGCTTGGCTGAGGGACCCCCCAAGTGCACATATTTTTGGGCACTGGGCCTCTAATATACATATATATATATATATATATATATATATATATATATATATATATTCTATATAATAAAGAGCTAATATGCTAATTAGACCAAACAGCAGAACAACCATCCGAACGATCTTCCACATGACCTTCTGGATGAAGCCAGGGCTTCTAGGGCCAGCTAAGGCAGCTGGAGCTATGAGGGCCGAGCGCTTGCATGAATTTCGTGCATTGGGCCTCTAGTCCTATATAATATCCTATGTAATAAAAGCATAATATACAAATAGACCAAATGGCCAAAGATGCATCCAGACAACCATCTGGGACCATGCTATGACACCCACTGGAGCCAAGCCAGCCAAGGTGGGTACAATGTGATTGGTCAGGGGCCCAGCTATCACCCCATGATTGCCCTATAGAGAGAGGCCCAGGCCACTAGCTGGCAAGGCAATCAATCTGGGAGGCTCCATGATTGCCCCAAAGAGGGAGACCCAGGCCACTGACTAGCGGGCTGAGGCGGGTGGGCAGGGCCCAGGTGCCAGAAGCCAGAGGGAAATCTTGGGTACTGGGTGATGGAGAGAAGCTGCTGCTAGCAGCTGTGGAAAGGAAGGCCTACTCTTGCAGGAATTTTGTGCACTGAGCCTCTAGTATATATATATATGTGTGTGTATATACACACACACACACATGTATGTATGTATATATGTATATATACATACATATATATGTGTGTGTATATATATATATATATATATATATATATATATATATATATACATATGGACTGGACAGATTATTATGACCACCCCATCAGTATTTTTTTGGGCCACCTTTTGCCTCAATACTGCAGCAATTCTTCTTGGCATTGACTCCATGAGATGTTGAAGGTGATGCGAGGAATCTGACACCATGCCTGATGAATAGCACTGTCCAGTTCTGTGAGATTTGATGGTTGTGGAACCAGCTGCCTGATGGCTCTTTTAACTTTGTCCTACAAATGCTCAATTGGATTGAGATCTGGTGATTGTGGGGGCCACCTAAGCAAGGTAAAGTCTCCCTCATGTTCTTGAAACCACTCCTGCACAATATAAGCACCGTGGCATGGTGCATTGTCTTATTGGAAGAAACCATCTCCATTCAGATAAACCATCAACATGACAGGATGAACTTGATCAGCAATGATACTTAGGTATGTTGTGCTATTCAGACGTTTATAATGATCTGGCCCTCTAGCAACTTCAGCATGAAATTATAGCTAATTTGCCTACAAACATCAGGTGGTCATAATAATCTGGCTACTCAGTGTGAATATATATATATATATATATATATCCCATGGACACAGACAATAGGATGGTGAAGGCCTGGAGTGGGAGAACAGGGGCAGGCTAGAAGAGATCAGTGGAAAAATAGGAGGATACTGTATATCTAATACTTTCAACAATAATGATTTAAAAACTCCCATATTCATCATTTCACTCCTTCGGCTCTAACTCTTCCCTTTTCCCAATGACACAAGTTTTTCTGTCCATCACGCTTGGTTGAAGCCTTGGTATTATTATTTTTTTTTAACTGTGATCATCATTTTTGGTTTATCAATATTTTTCATCCTTTAGAGCCACCTAGCCACCAAACTTATGTTTTTCCTTTCACTGTGCAGAAATCAACAGTAAACCTGAGACTGCTGTTCTTAGAAAGACTTCCTTGCAACATTGGTTCTTGGCTGGCATATCGGAATATGGCTGAAAAACAGTTCCCAACACTTACGTAAACTTTCCTTAAATAATGAGAGTGCATCACTGTGCGTAGGCTATTTGCACAAATAATATCGTCTATGTTATATGACTTCTTTTCTTCTGGGAGTCGGGAATTCATAAACATGCTAGGCAGAGAAATTCTACGTGACATTGTAAAAACGCCTTATGAAAACCCTGGGCACCGAGTCTCTAATGAGCTTCCTTGCTAGACAACATTTCTCACATCCGTATTGTCCCCCCTCATTGCTGGGGAACTAGGCACATCCTGTGTGACATCACAGGAGAGGAGACTGTTGGATGCCCCAGCCTGGTTTCTCCTGCACCTTTCCCTTTTACTGGTTTTGCTTTGTTTCTTTTTGCTGTGCTACATCCTAGCTGTGAGCAACTCTGTTCTGAGTCCCGAGAGTCTTCCTAGGGAATTAATAAACCTGGAAGTGGCCTGAGAGACCACCGACACACTCTCACCTCTAGTCATCTTGTCCCACTATTGCCCACTCTTTTTACTCCTTTTTAGATTTTAATTTTATCTCAGATGTTTCTATTTTTGGAGCTAAAGTCCTAGCTTACCTCCCTGGATGTTGTATTTCCACGCTTCAAATAACTCTATGGATTATCTAGATTATCTTAATTCTTTTTTTACATGATTTTTATTGTTGAAAGTATTACAGATGTCCCCTTTTGCCCCATTGACCCCACCCAGGCCTTTAATGTAATTCACTTCTCTGTTTATTAGCCCATTTCTGTTAGTTCAGCATGCCACAAACTTTCTCACTGAGGCTGTTGTAGGAATTTCCCCTGCAACCATCTGGCTCTAGTCTTGTACCTAATAAGCCTTGCACATTTTTTCCTAAAATAATCCTTGGGAGACACAAATATGATCATGGTGTCTCCCACCGCCCGACCTACAAAAGTCCCCTGAATGACAGCCCGCTGATATGTCTCAGGACGCCTCATATCTCTTAGTCTTATTGCTCACTGAGTCTGGATTCATCCCACAAGGATGGCCCACCCACAAGGCCAGTCATGTCAAACTGCTCCTTCTTTCCTGAATACACAAGACAGTTGGAGTCATGCCTCTGTGAAAAATGATCCTTTTCCCACGAATATCTCTCCTATGCAGCAGAAACTGAATTTCCAAAACTCACTTCAAGAGTTCCTTTCTCTGTGAAGACTTTCTGGTGTCCCATGGTCTCAGGAAGAACTGTCCATTTTCAGTGTGTTGTGCACACACTGTTGGCATTGCATCCTTGTATTACAAGACCTGCATTTGTGTGTGTGCACACATGTGTGCATACACAAATTTATCCCTTCTCTTAAGTAGATCAGATGCCCCGCACTCTGCTCATCCTGAGCCAACCTCATCACTGACCTGGATCAGGCACATAAGCATCACTGATGACTAAATGATTATGCTCTTCATCCTAAAGATTCATTACTACCCAGGAAAAGAAAAATGTCATCAATTTTCAACATAAAGTAAAACTAAAGCTGTAAAATAAAATATGTGCAATGTAAGCCAGATGTTGTTTTCATTTCTTTTTGATATAGATATATCTAGGCAAATATTGTGAAGTTATTTCCAGCAGTCAGATAAATAAAGTGAATGATTTGTATTCGGTTCAGATGAAGCTGTTTAAAATAATGTTTTTATGTTATCTTTCCCTGTTCAAAGCAGGATACCAAAGTATATACAATAATTTATTTCTGTGGTTGAATTGGAGTACATCTACGATATTTTGTATGGAGGGTAACAAAAAATAAGGACATGGCCCTAATCAGTTTGGCTCAGTGGATAGAGTGTCGGCCTGTGGACTGAAAGGTCCCAGGTTTGATTCCGGTCAAGGGCATGTACCTTGGTTGCGGGCATATCCCCAGTAGGAGGTGTGCAGGAGGCAGCTGATCGATGTTTCTCTCTCATCGATGTTTCTAACTCTCTATCCCTCTCCCTTCTTCTCTGTAAAAAATCAATAAAATATAATTTTTTAAAAATAAGGACATGAATGATTCTGACATTTCACATGTGTGTGATCTCGTACACATTTCACAAGGTTAAATAGCATTTTATTACTTAAAAAGAACAAGTAGGCCTGGCTGGTGTGGCTCAGTTGATTGGAGCATCATCTCATATAATGAAAAGTTGTGGGTTTGATTCCCAGTCAGAACACATACCTAGGTTGTGGGGTCAGTTCCCAGTTGGGATGTGTGTGAAAGGCAACCAATCAATGTTTCTCTCTTACATCAATGTCTTTACCCGCACCACCTGCCAGGTAAAGACTTTGTAATTGCCAAGGTCAGGCTTCAAAATACCACAGAGGTTTGTAACCAGGACCCCTCACATAGAAGGGTCACATATCTCAGATCCATATTAGGGAATGTTCCTACATTTCATCTTCTTCTCTCCACATCTGTCTTTATCGCTGATGTTCTTGTTGATCAAGGTGACTCAACAGAAGGAAGGTGCCTGTAGCCAGCACTATGTAGCTTTGTCCCAAAGACTCAGAGGCAAAAACCGTGGGCTCACCAATAACTAGATGAGCAATCATAGCTTTCATGTGGCTTTCAGACAACAGACACATGGAGCCAAGTGGATTCTAGTAGAGGATGGCCAATTTAAGGCTGATACACCTTTCAGTCTGGAGGAGACAAGATTAGTGACTTAGGCAAGGATACAATTTAATTGGTTTATTTATTCATTTAAAAAAAAAACTACATTTAAGAACTATAACATAATTCAGTATTATATTAGTGTCAGGTGTACAGAAAAGTGGTTCAGCATTTATATAACTTGTGAAGTGATTACCTCCAATAAGTGATCCCCCTAGTACCCACCTAACATCATGCATAGTTATTACAATCATTGACCATATTTCCTATGCTGTACTTTATATCCTCATGGCTACTTTGTAACTGCCAATTTATACTTCTTAATTCTTTCATCTTTTCACCCATCCCCAGACGGTCCCCTTGATCTGGCACCCATTAGTCTGATCTATAAATCTGTTTCTGTTTTGTTTGTTCGTTTATTTTGTTTTTTAGATTCCACATATAAGTGAAATCATATGTCTGTCTTCCTCTGACTTATTTCACTCAGCATAACACCCTCTCAGTCCATCCATGCTGTCGCAAATAGTAAGATTTCATTACGTTTTTATGGCTAAGTAATATGTACCGCATTTTTTTACTCAATCGTCTATTGACGGACACACAGTTTGTTTCCGTATCTTGGTTATTGTAATGATTCTGCAATGAACATAGGATGCATATGTTTCTGAATTAGTGTTTTGAATTTGCTCGGATAAATCCCCAGAAGTTGGACAACTGGTTCATATGGTAGTTCTGTTTTCTTCCCCACTGAAACCCAGCACAAATGTAACATACCTTACAAGCAACTTGCTTCTATTTTTTAGAAAAATGAAATAACCCATCATTTCAAGATCTTGGAAGGAAAACTACCATTGTCTCATTTATGAATAACACTCATACGGTTCTATGAAATTACTTTGACAGTGTTTAGAGAAGTACATCAAAATAAGCTTGGATTCTTATTAACACTGTAAACTTAAAATTAAAACCAGAGGAGGTATATGAGTAGACTTCTGTCTACATAAGCAATTCAAAGAGATTGGATTTTAAAAAATGAAATCAAGAGAGAATATGTAAAACTATTTTCATGTACATTTGCTAATTAGAAATTGTGTTTTCTTAAATGAAAACAAAATGGCGTAACATTTTTATTCAGGCAGAGAAAAAACTCAGGAATGAGGAATAAAAAAAGAAATCACTGAAAGAAATGCTCAAAGGCATGTGGTAGTCGGGATTTATTTCAATCTTTTCGAAGTAAATTTTAAGTTTTCATGGACAGTAGGGGAAATTAATATATACATATTGCAATCTGTGAACACATGATTTATTTTGGCCTGCACTTAAATTCCTCTTGCTTGCACGGGATAAGTAAGACAGACCACATAAGACCTTTCACAACTGGCACATCTATCTTCAAGCCTAAATGTCTTTCTCATACTTTCCTGTGTACTTCCTAGTGTACGTATAATAAATTACTTTTCCCAAAGCACCACAGACACAGATATGGTAATTAGAGAGAAACAAATTGCAGTGGTCATTTAGTAAAATGATGAATTGGTCAGAACCAATTAGAGACAGAAAACTTAACATTAAGACTATGATGAATGAGTAAGCGATGGCGAAGCTTGTCTAGAGATGTAGCCTGAGAACTCTCCTTCCATGCTCAAAGCAATAAACTCTGCCTGGAGAAATAAGGGGACTGGAGATAAATGTATACATTTTAAAATACCATGCCAAGTTATTCACGTGACGGCAAAATTACTTTTTTTCCCTAAAAAGAGCATTCCTAATCGCTCAAAAACAAATTGCATACTTTAAAATAAATCTTACACTTTTGATTTTTTCCATGAAATTAATTTTCACTTTTATGGCAATGTGATATTTCCTTGGATTCTTATCTTTTATCTACACTATCTTTAAAGTCTTGAAATTGATGAAATTTCTCCCCACCTCAATACATAATTTTGTTTATTTTTATCCATCTTAAATTACTTTTAATTTTATCCAGTGGAAACTACATTAACATTATTAAAGAAAATAAATATATACCACACATTTCAAATATATTGTGAATCTTAAAAAGTTGGGGAATTTATGTGATTGCAAAAAGGGTAAAATATTATTTTGAAAGTACTCAATTAAAGTCTCAAGTGATTTTTAAAAAAATATTGTTATTGTTAAATGCTTAGGAAAAGTCATATATTTATTATTCTGAAAAGTATAAGTGAAAACTTAGAACTGTTGAAAGCACTTTGGCCTAGAAAAATCCAAAGTTTTCAAATATTAGCATATTCCACATTTCTGTTTTTTCACATTCACTCACTCTCTCTTGGTTGTACAGTAGTTATATCAGATCACCTAGTTATAGCAATTCAATCCTCATTGTCCTCATGCTTTCTCAGCCCTACTCCACGAAGCCAGTACCCCTGCAGCTCATTTCTACAGCCTAGTGAACAACTAATTTAAATTATATGCCCGTGTGTGCTAGTAAATCAGAACTATCCACTGACTTTCTCATATGTGCAAATTTATTTTTATTATGAAAATAAAAAGAATAAGAACTCTTCCTTATCCTCACTCACTTTGAAATGGTGGTGATGGCAATAATGATAGCAATGTCATAGTTCAAGTTTGGTCTAAGATAGGGCTTGTAAAACTTGTCCTGAAAAGGGCTGCTTAGCAATTATTTTAGTCTTTGGGAGTCATATTCAGTGTCTACTGCAACTGTTCAACTCTGTCACAGCAACATTCAAAGCCCTCAGATAGGATGTATCTAAAACCAAGGAGGGTGGCTAGATTTGGCCCGTGAGCCACAATTTGCCTACACCTCATTTAAGGTCACAGCACACAATTTGATCATATATAGATAACAATTTGATATAGCTTGTACAGATAAGACATCCGTCAAGATGATATCTGAAGTCTTCTCCAAAAACATAGTATCCTAATTACTGCCTTGGAAAAACTTTAATAGGAATTGGATAAAGCAATTCCATTTTTAATCTTTTGAGGAACCTTCACACTTTTATTCATAGTGGTCAAAACAATCTACATTCCCACCAATAATGTATGAGGGTTCCCTTCTCTGCACATTTTGACCAACACTTGTTCATTCATCTATACCAATTAAAGGATAATATGCAAATTGTTCAGGACGCCATTACAGTAACAACCAATCAGCAGGCTGCATGAGCAGGCACTGGTAGGCGGAGACTTGCAGCGTTGGGGACCCAATAGCAGCTGCCACTTACCCAGGGCTGGCCCTGGGCAAATGGCAGCAGGGACGGGGGCGGGGGAGGTGGGCCTGGAGAAGGGCAGCCTGTACTCCTCACATGGCGGAGACAGCTGTGAGCGCTCCCAATGGCCACTGCTGCTTACCCAGAAGGACCACAGGTTCCTTCTGTGAAGTGGCAGCAGAGCCACTATGCTGGGAAACCTCTGCACCAGCAGCAAAAGCAGGTGAGCGAAGGAAAGCTTAGCAGCAAAGGCAGGGAAAGTCCGAGCTCCATGGCTAAGAGCTCCCAGCCCAGCCACACCCCCCCTTGGCCTCTGGCAACACAGGTCATGGATTCTGAGAAAGGCAGCTCCTTTCTGTGGCTCCTCAAATTCCCAGGTTGCTTCCATCGCCCCTCAATGCCTCTCAGATCAGGGTTGGGGACCAGTGGAGGCCTTCAGGTGTCCAGGCAACCAACATAGGGAATTTTCTCTAGCAGCCGGACCTAGCGACCCAGGGTTGGAGAGAGACCTGCATCCTCCCCTGCAGCCAGGAAAACCCGGGAAGACACAGTCTGCCTATCACCAGATAAGATTGATTCAGCATGGGGAAGCTCGCAGCCAATGGCCGCTGCCGCTGCAAAGGCAATGAGGACCAGGCGAAGCTCAGGCAAGCCACAGTGGCTGCGATGGCCGAGGCTCAGGCAGCCTAACGGCCAGCAGTGGCAGCAGCAGAGGCGCTGATGGGGGCATCGCCTTCCCTTGATCACAGAGTCGCTTTCCACAGAGGGAGGCCAGAGGCAGCAGCAGTGAGGGGGTGATGGGGGTGGTGTCTTCCCCTGATTGGCTAGTTGTCTCCCACAGAGGGAGGCCAAATTGCGGCTTAGGCCTGCTCCCCTAAGCCATCAGTAGGTCATCCTCTGAGGGCTCCCAGATGTGAGAAAGAGCCGGCCCAGCTGAGGGACCCCCAACCCCTCCAGCCAGTGAATGAATTTTGTGCACTGGGCCTCTAGTATATTGATAATAGTTATTTTGACAGGTGTGAGATGGTATCTCATTGTGAGTTTGGTTTGCATTTCTCTGATGATTAGTGATGTCTATTGGACATCTGTATGTCTTTCTAGGAGAAGGGTCTATTCATGTCTTCTGCTCATTTTTCAATTGGGTTGTTTGTTTTCCTGTATCTTTTTAAATAAGGACTTGTATACACTACCAACAGTAAATTCTTCAGAGACTTAGGAGAGATTCAAGTCAATTTAAATTAATATATTTTACTTATATGTACTTTGAACTATGAAACTATAAGTAAATTATAGAAAGGGTTGATAATTAAATAATATTTTAAAATACAATATAACAATGTATTTTTTACTCATTATTGCAGTAACTAAAAGTGGATTAGAGCAGCTGCATTTCCATTACAAAAGGTCCACCTGCCCCCCACCCCCCAGGAGTACTATTGATAAAACCATGTAAATGCAGTAAATGCCAGCTCAATCTCTGTGATTGAACAAAAGATGGTCAAAATTAAACAGCTTTTGAAATCTAGGAGTGTAGAGCCAATTTCACTCTATTTTTTCTTGACTTTTTTTTCCTTCTGTGATTAACATAAAGAAAAGGTATTTTCATATTTTGGTTATTCCCATAATTAATTACACCTAAATATGGATAATTCTCTTGGAGATACTAAAAATGTCACAGTACACCACCATTTCTCACAGTTTTCTTCATTAGAACTGTTATAACAAATGAATAAAAAGTTTTTCAATAATAGTAGTTTTAAACTTTTGCATTATGGCCCTTCAATGGGATACTAGCTGATGGCTCTTGGCAAAGTTAAAACAAATCAAGTTTAGTGTAGCCCTGCTCATGAATGCTTAGTCTTTCTGGTGTCATATTTTAAATTTCAACTTTCCTTATCAGATGGTCTTTAATCACACATTAAAGACAACTCTGAAAAGCTAAGAAATTTTTGAAAGTAATCCAAGAGATAAAAGTGGACCCAGACAGCAAGGTAAAATTCTGATAAGCTATCAGCATTTCAGTTTTGCTACTTGGCTATGAAAGACTGAATAGTTAACTCAAAGCATTTTCAAACCAGGTTATCAGAACGTAGTTTCACTTTTGCTCTGAATAATCTTTAGAAACTTTATTAGGCACTTTATTAGTTCACTGTCCTTTCTTTAATTTTAATAAAATCAAGTAAAGGCTTAAATGTCAATAGTAAAAACAAAATCACATTATGCTCTGGGCTCCCTGAGATTAAAAGACCTGGGGTAGGAGGCATTTTCAGTTCTGATAGATATCACCTTTATGCATCTTAAGACCAAACACCTATCAATAAAACTGGAGACATGTGAACTCACTGAGTGAAGTTAAATTGTGTAAATTACCCTTAGCATGTTAATCTTGATCTAGGAAACAGTTGTCTATGAGAAACTGAGAGAATTAATTCTTAACCCAACTTCGAACAGGGATAAATAAATATGTAACCTCACTGTTACACTTTTGACTTTACTAGAAAGATTTTGCTTAGAATGTCCTAATACAGGAAGCTCCACCCCAAGATAGTCAGCTGGGGTAAATAAATAAACTATGGAAGCAGCGTAAGGATCAGAAGCACTTCTCTTTGGTGATTCCGTTTCACTGCTGAGAGAAATTTTCTAGTGAAAAACAGAGTTAATGAGATACTCAGCTCATCTTGATACTATTAATTCTCTTGAATGAGCCGAGAGGAGGGTAGTTAACCAGGCATATTATCCCAATTTTACTGCATCACTAATCCTCAATGGTGCTGTCCCAGGTTCTGCATTCTGTTCTCCTCATCCATTTGCTTTATTTTCTCAGTGTTTCCCTGGGCTGATCCTGCCACGCTTGCTGCTGGATGATCACCTCATGTGTGAATGCAATATGTAATAAGTTTGGGTGGCTTCAAAAAGGGGCAACTCATTAAATCATGATGGAGTCTGGCTATTGACCATTCAGTCCTCTTTCGACTTCTGCCCTTCAGCCTCATCAGGGTTGATGTGAAGCCACTGACTCAGTCACACCAGGCTCCTCCAGCTGTGTCCTCACATCGTCCTCATTATCACTACTCCCCACTTTTGCCTAACCTTGAAAACTACATTGAATGTTGATAGGACAATCATGGGCCACTTTTTCTTACAAATGTAGGGTCTGGCCCAATCAGCACCTGTGTGACCTTGGGCAAAGCAGTTAACCAAATTATCAGTGTCTGAAGGAGATGGTAGTTCCCATCTCCCAAGGCTGCTGAGAGGGTGAAATAAGTCATGATATGCAAAGGACTTACCTATATTCTTATGTTTTTGGTTATCATTCAAGTTGCCCTCCAATCTCACTAAGTTTTGTCCCTGTCTTTTTTGGGCAACCTTAACATCTTTATGTTTCAAATGAATGCCCTACTTCTTTTTCCTAGCCTTTTTTTGAAATTCCAATTCATGCTGGTCTCTCATTTCCTTGAATTTCTATGAAAATGGGGTTTCCTAACTTTATAATAGATTCTGTTCTTCCCGGAGTTGCTTTTTTCTTAAGTTCCACATCTGAGTTGTCTCCTTAGCCGAACTATATGATTCTGGTTTGCATCTGACTGATAGGTGCTGAGCAGGCACCTGACTCCCATGGTGCTCTGCTTTCTTGCTTCATGGGCTCTCCATACCTTGGGCAAGAACACATGTTTTAATCCCCCTAGCTTATTAAAAGTCTACCTGTAGAGCCTTCCAGGCTCAGTTGATGGAGTATTGTCCCAGGCACTAGGCTTCGATTTCCTGTCAGGACACATGCCCCGTAGAAGTCATGTAGGAGGCAGGTGATGGGTGATTCTCTCTCACCACTGATGTTTCTATCTCTCTTTCTCCTTTCCTCTCTCTGAAATCAATAAAAACATATATTTTAAAAATAAATAAATAAAGCAGATATGCTATTATTTTTATTTTTATTCAAATTTTTGAAAAATTAAAATAGTGTGATGTTGCCTGGCCAGTGTGTCTCAATGGTTGAGCAACTATGAGCCAGGAGGTTGTGGTTGGATTCTCAGTCAGGACACATGCCCAGGTTGGGGGCTTGATCCCCACTAGGGGGCATGCAAGAGGCAGCCAATCAATGATTCTCTTTCATTATTAATGTTTCTATCTCCCTCTCCCTTCCTCTCTGAAAGCAATAAAAATATATTTTAAAAATCCTATATAATAAAAGGGTAATATGCAAATCAACTAAATGGTGGAACAACTGGTTGCTAAAATGCACACTGACCACCAGGGGGCAGATGCTCAACACAGGAACTGCCCCTGGTGGTCAGTTTGCTCCCACAGGGGGAGTGCTGCTCAACCACAAGCCAGGCTGATGGCTGGAGAATGCAGCAGCCCGCCTCCATGGCATCAATAAGGATGTCTGACTGTGGCTTAGGCCCGTTCTCCACGAACATCGTCCAAGGGCTCCAGGACTGAGAAAGGGCTGAGGGACCCCTCCTCCCCCAGTGCACAAATGTTATGCACTGGGCCTCTAGTAAAATAATTAAATAATGTGATGTTTATTAATTAGATTAATGCTACAAGGGATGACTGATACACCTAACATTTTAATATCTTACCATGGAAATATGTCGTGCATATTTAGGGATCAGTCAGGATAACAGAGGTCACTAAGAATTTGGGGTATAAAAGGTCTAATATAGGACATAGCATCTCACATGACTTCTAAAGATCAGAAGAGTGTCACCCATGATTAGGGAAGCTGTCCGTGGCCATCTCTGTTAGCCTGATGCAATGAAGCAAGTGTTTCTCAGACTCAACTGGAAGTTGCAGACATTCCCAGGAGTCTCCAAGAAGCTCCGGTCAGCTGCTCCCATACGTGGCAGTGAGGAGAGGCTTCTCTGGGTCTCATCAAGAAACTGCAGAAAACCTTGCATGTGCCCAGAGTCTGCCTACAGCTGGCTCCAAGGTCCTGATCCACTAATCTGGACCCAGACAGGCAAGGAGAGTGTCTGCTTCAGCCACACAGAAATGCTCCTGAAGGGGCAGTGGACAACAGAGAAACCACACACTCACGGGACAATGCAATGGGATGTGCGTGGTCCTGGCTGGTGTGCGGTCTGGTCATTGGGAGGATGAGGATGACACTTTCACGTCCATCCACGTTCACTTTGCTCCACGTCACCTCCACTCAGTTTCCGTTGACAGGAACTGGTCATATGACCGTGTCTAACCATAGATACAGCTGCCTCTCAGTGTCTGTGCATGTGATGCTGGGAGGAACTGTCACATGGGTAAAAAGTTACCTTTATAAGTAAACAACTTCAAAAAGTTTCGCTTAATCTTTAGGATTGAAAAAAAAGTAACACTGAGTACAGGATATAACATGAAATAACAGTTTACCAACATATATTATGATAGGGCCAGCCAGCCAGGGGGAGGGCACGTAGGATGTTGGCCAGCTGCCCCACCCCTGATCGGGGGTGTGGGAGACCAATCCGATCAGGGGGCAGGCCAGCCTGGGGAGGAGCCCCAGGCAGTTGGCAGGCTGGCCCACTCTCTGGTTGAACTCCTCATCAAGGGGACGATTTGAATATTACCCTTTTATTATATAGGATTATTTTCAATAATTTTGAAAAATACCAGCAATTTTTTCAAGGGCACAAATATTAGAGCTAAAATAATCCCTAATTTTGCTGTATGAAGGTATTGAACTAGTATTTTAACTTTTCTCTGCTGACAGTCACACTGTTCTTGTCCTGAAGGGACAGGCCACATCGCTGGGAACTTTCTGAGTATCGACCTCCACTAAAAAGTGATGCAGAAGGATCTGAAGTTTGCTGGTAAAACATACTTTTTATACATAGAACGGCCCTGCCGACTTTCACTCAAAACACATGTGGTAGGTTATAGGAAGTTTTACAAACATATGCATGTCTTTGTTTTGGCTGGAAAATAGAATCTTATTAGAAGTTACCTGAATTTCTGCTGGAAGCTTTTAGTGAGTGATTAATGAAATAATGAATTCACTTACTATGTTTTCTGATGCACATTCTATTAAGTTCAGCCTGAAAGGAGGTTTAAGGAATTTCTTAGTAGGATCATGTCACACATTTTATCCCCCTAAATAAGTCGTATTAGTCTCTAAATAAATGTATGAATGAAGTGAATCATTTATATAATGTGATTACATCTCAGTCTCTGGACCAGGCTCTTAAATCAGACATTTGTATTGCCTGTAACTAACAATACATGCAACATTAATTTTTGTGAATGAGTAGAAATGGAAATTACTGTCATGTGGCCTTGATCAGACATTTTCTTCTCAACTGAAAATGTTAATATTTCTTTTTGTAAAATTTATGCACTCCTATCACACCAATTTACTTCCTTTACACTGTTAACATTCTAATGAAATTTGCACCATTAATATTATCCACTCATCTACTTTATATTTAGTTTGCAATGTCATATGCCTTTTCATTGCAGAAAAAAAGTTAGAAAGATAAATACATTGAGCTTTCCCAAAGAGGCATTATTGTTGAAAAGCCTGAGAAAAGTTTTGCTGTATGCATCCAGGTCACCTGAGCTATTAACTAAATAGACATAATCATTAGTAGCTGCCTGAATTGTAGCTTCTTCTGGGATTATCTGCAATTTGCTTAAAATTTGAGAATAATTAATAGCAATTCGAGGCAATAATTATAGCTCTGACAAAGATATTGTACAGATCAGATAGTTCCATACTATTTACTTGTTCTAAAATAAGCTTAGCACAAAGAGTCTCATCTTATGGACCATTATCTAAAAAGTCTAGGTAAAGTGGATTTAAAATTGAATCAAACAAAATAATACAAAGCACATTTCCATGTAACTTAAGATGCAGAGTAGTAGTATAGTTTACTTTCCGTGGAGCAACTTTTTACTCTGGGGTTTAAAGCATGTAATTGTGAAATGTAGTTTTCAATGCCACATGGAAGTCGCAGAGATGGGAGTTGTGAGCAGTCATGGCAGGGATGATCCTGACTTAAAGGTCATTGCGAAACACTGAGTACTTGCCACTAGGTTTTTCTAAAGGATAAAAGGTAGTGACAGAAATTACGTAGAATTCTTCAAAAGGAGAGTTGTGTGTGTGTGTGTGTTCAGATCTAGAGAGCAGCTGCACCCTTCATCCCTCTCAGATGCTCTCAGATAGAATAGATTCCCTAGTGTACCTTCCACTGTGAACTGCAGGCATAGAGGTAGTTTCACAAGATGGTGGTAGCATCCTTGATTTCACTGCACCTGGTATTAATCAGCTGTTCCATTTTTATTACAATCCTGTACGTTTTGGTCATGGAACAAGTACTGCATTTTAAAATGAGAATAATGTATTAAATAAATAAAAATACAATTAATGTTGTAAGCTTAACATAATATTTTCTGTCACTGGCACATGTGTGTGTGTGTGTGTGTGTGTGTGTTTAGATCATTTGGGAAATTTATTGAAAATGATGGCTCATGTTTTAATTGTCCCTAGGTCTCCATGACAATAAAGAAGGTAAATGCCCTGTTATTTGACACACCTATGATTTTTTCCTAATTTATTATGAAAAAATAAAATTTTATAAAATTTTTACAGTAGTAATTGTCTTGTCATCTTATCTCATAGATGACTAAACATTTTGAAGACTTACATATTAATAAAGGAAATACAAATATGACAGGAAGCATTATGACAAATTATTTTATCTATTAACTAGAGGCCTGGTGCACAAAAATTTGTGCACTCGGGGTGGGGGGTCCCTCGGCCCCACCTGTGCCCTCTAGAAGTCTGGGAACCCTCGAGGAATGTCCATCTGCTGACTTAGGCCCGCTCCCTGGGGGATTGGGCCTAAGCTGGCAGTCAGATAGCCCTCTCTCAGCCCAGGAGCACTTGGGAGATGTCCACTTGCCAGCAGGTAGCAGGCCTAAGCTTCAGTCAGACATCCTTAGCACTGTTGAGGAGGTGGGAGAGGCTCCCACCACCACCGCTGTACTGACAGCCACCAGCCTGGCTTATAGCTGAGCAGAGCTCCCCCTGTGGGAGTGCACTGACCACCAAGGGGCAGCTCCTGCATTGAGTGTCTGCCCCCTGGTGGTCAGTGTGTGTCAAAGCGACCAGTCATTCCCACTGGTTCTGCTGTTAGGGTCAATTTGCATATTACCCTTTTATTATGTAGGATAGAGGCCTGGTGTATGGGTGGGGGCCAGCTGGTTTGCCCTGAAGGGTGTCCCAGATCAGGGTGGGGATCCAACTGGGGTGCCTGGCCAGCCTGGGTGAGGGGCTGATGGCTGTTTGCAGGTTAGCCACGACCCCAGCGAACCAAACACCCAGTGAGGCTGGATGGAAGCAAGTATCTGGGATTTATTTATTTTCTATAATTAAAACTGTTGCCTTGAGTGGAGGCCACAGCCAGCTAGGGCAGGTGGTAAGCTTGGCTTCCCCCATCCCTGGAGCAACCAATCCTCCTGCTTGCTCCAGCTCTGTGGCTGCAGGCCACCACCTTGGTAGGTTAATTTGCATATTGTTGCTCTGATTGGCTGGTGGGTGTGGCTTGGGGCATAGTGGAAGTGTGGTCAATTTGCATGTTTCTCTTTTATTAGATTAGATTTAGCATAGGAAATTGGTATTTGTCCATCAAGATATATATCTTGCATTTATTCAATCACATAACATCATATAGAAAAATAATATTGTCTTGCTGAAAAAGTGAAAAATTGATATTTTTCATACCCCAAATTGTGGGTCCACATTTTACCTACACTTCGTGATATTTAAAATATCAGTGAAAATTCTGCTTCACTCTGTTACTACACTAAAAGATAATATCCCAACTTTCTGTTATTTTGTGGATTTTTAGATTAATAAAATAGTAGCTTAGCATTTATCATAGTTTTATATTTCCCATAGTAATAAAACAAACTAGTAAAGTTTCTTACTTCAAGCAAATCAATTCAAATAATTGAAATTCTACAGAAATATCTAGACAAAATGAGTAGCTCAGCTTGTAAGTATTATATCAGAATCATTACCAATGTCATCTCTGATCTGTATGAAACCATTACAAACTAAAACAGGGGAAAAAACTAATTGCAAATGGTTGAGCTACCAAGTTTAGTACTTCCCATGTGTGCATTTATTATTTTTATTAGTAGTACAACTCTTTAAAATGTATTATTTTTGTGAGGCAAATTTTGCCTATTAGAGACATATGGAACAATTTCTCCCAAGTGGCTTTTAAACAGATTCCTATTCTATATTATTTGCCAAGATATCTAAAATTTAGGTCTACTTTGCTTGTTTGTTTTTTCCATTTTTTACCTGCAATATTTATTTATTTATTTATTTATTTATTTATTTATTTATTATTTTCTTGTTATTACAATATTATTTTTAATTTTTATTGATTAAATTATTACATATTTGTCCTTATCCCCACATTGCCCCCTATCCCCCCACACTCATGCCCTCACCCCTGTTGTCTGTGTCCATTGATTAGGTTTATATTCTTGTATATAAGTCCTTTAGTTGATCTCTTCCCCTTACCCCACCCTCCCATATCTTCTCTCTGAGATTTGACTGTCTGATTGATGATTCTGTCTCTGAATCTGTTATTCTTCATCAGTTTATGTTGTTCATTATATTTCACAAGTGAGTGAGATCATGTGGTATTTATCTTTTTCTGGCTGCCTTATTTCACTTAGCATAATGCTCTCCAGTTCCATCCATGCTACTGCAAATGCTAAGAACTCCTTCTTTTTTACTGCACCATAGTATTCCATTGTGTAGATGTACCACAGTTTTCTAATCCATTCATCTGCTAATAGGCACTTAGGCTGTTTCCAAATCTTAGTTATGGTGAATTGTGCTGCTATGAACATAGGGATGCATATATCCTTTCTGATTGGTGTTTCTGGTTTCTTAGGATATATTCCTAGAAGTGGGATCACTGAATCAAATGGGAGTTCCATTTTTAATTTTTTGAGGAAACTCTATACTATTTTCCACAGTGGCTTCACCAGTCTGCATTCCCACCAGCAGTGCATGAGGGGTCCTTTTTCTTCACATCCTCACCAGCACTTGTCGTTTGTTGATTTGTTGATGATAGCCATTCTTACAGGTGTGAGACGGTACTACATTGTTGTTTTGATTTGCATCTCTTAGATGATTAGTGACTTTGAACAAGTTTTCATATGTCTTTTGGCCTTTCTTCTGTCTTCTTTTGAAATGTATCTATTTAGGTCCGTTGCCCATTTTTTGATTGGATTGTTTATATTCCTTTTGTAAAATTGTGTGAATTCCCTGTAAATGTTGGAGATTAAACCTTTATCAGAGATATCATTGGCAAATATGTTCTCCCATGCAGTGGGCTTTCTTCTTATTTTGTTGATGATTTCCTTTGCTGTGCAGAAGCTTTTTATTTTGATGTAGTCCCATTTGTTTATTTTCTCTTTAGTTTCCAATGCCCTAGGAGCTGTATCAGTGAAGAATTTGCTTCAGCATATGTCTGAGATTTTGCTGCCTGTGGATTCCTCTAATGCTTTTATGGTTTCCCATCTTATGTTTATGTCCTTTATCCATTTTGAGTTTATTTTTGTGTATGGTGTAAGTTGGTGATCTAGTTTCATTTTTTTGCCAGTGTGTATCCAATTTTCCCAACACCATTTATTGAAGAGGCTGTCTTGACTCCATTGTATGTTCTTGCTTCTTTTGTCAAATATTAATTGAACATATTGGTTTGGGTTGAGTTCTGGGTTCTCTATTCTATTCCATTGATCTATATGCCTGTTCTTGTGCCAGTACCAGGCAGTTTTGAGAACAGTGACTTTGAAATACAGCTTGATATCTGGTATTGAGATCCCACATACTTTGTTCTTCTTTCTCAGGATTGCTGCAACTATTCAGGATCTTTTTTTATTCCAGATGAATTTTTGGAAAGTTTGTTCTAGGTCTGTGAAATATGTCATTGGTATTTTAATGAGGAGTGCATTGAATCTATAGATTGCTTTGGGTAGTATGGACATCTTGATGATGTTGATTCTACTAATCCATGAACACTGTATTTTCTTCCATCTGTTTGTGTCTTCCTCTGTCTCCTTTTTCAGTGTCCTGTAGTTTTCTGCGTATAGGTCTTTTACCTCCTTAGTCAAGTTTATTCCTAGGTATCTTAATTTTTGTGGTGTGATGGTAAATGCGATTGCTTTTTTAGTCTCTCTTTCTGTAAGTTCACTATTGGTGTATAGAAATGCCATAGATTTCTTGGCATTAATTTGTATCCTGCTACATTGCTGAATTCATTTATTAAGTCTAATAGTTTTTCTATGGAGTTGGAGTCTTTAAGGTTTTCTATGTACAGTATCATCTCATCTGCAAATAAGAATAATTTTACTTCTTCTTTTTCAATTTGGATGCCTTTTATTTCTTCTTCTTGTCTGATCCTAATGGCTAGTACTTCCAGTACTAAGTTGAACAGTAGTGGTGAGAGTGGGCATCCCTGTCTTGTTCCTGTTATTAGGGGAAATGGTTTTAGTTTTTGCCCTTTAAGTATGATGTTGCTGTGGGTTTATCATATATGGCTTTATTATGTTGAGGTATGATCCTTATATTCCCAACTTGCTGAGAATTTTTATCAAGAAAAGGTGTTGGATTTTGTCAAATGCTTTTTCTGCATCAATTGATATGACTATGTGATTTTTATCTCTCAATTTGTTTATGTGATCTATCACGTTTATTGATTTGTGGATATCGTACCATCCTTGCATCCCTGGGATAAATCCTACTTGGTCATGGTGTATGATCTTTCTGATGTACTGCTGGATCCAATTTGCTAGAATTTTGTTGAGTATTTTGGCATCTATGTTCATGAGGAGCCTGTAATTCTCTTGTCTTTATCTGGTTTTGGTATGAAGGTGATGCCGGCTTCATAGAATGTTCTTGAAAGTGTTCCTTCCTCTTGAATTTTTTGGAATAGTCTGAGGAGTATAGGTTTTAGTTCTTCCTTGAATGTTTGGTAAAATTCCCCTGTGAAGCCATCTGGTCCCAGGCTTTTCTTTTCTTTTCTTTTTCTGGAAATGACTGCTTCAATTTATTCCATGGTTATTGGTCTATTGAGATTTTTAAAATCTTCATGATTGAGTTTTGGAAGGTTGTATTTTTCTAGGAATATGTCCATTTCCTCCAGCTTACCTAGTTTGTTAGAATAGAGTTGTCCATAGTATTTTTTTAACAATCCTTTGTATTTCTGAGGGGTCTGTTGTTATTTCGCCTCTTTCATTTTTGATTTTGTTTATTTGGGTCCTTTCTCTTTGCTTCTTGGTGAACCTAGCTAGAGGTTCATCAACCTTTTTTATCCTTTCAAAGAACCAGCCCTTCATTTCATTGATCTCCTGTATTGTTGTTTGTTTTTTTTTTTTTTTTTTTTTTTTTTTTTTTTTTTTTTTTTTTTTTTTTTTTTTTTTTTTTTTTTTTTTTTTTTTTTTGATGTAGGCCTGTAGAACTATAAACTTTCCTCTCAGGACCTGCTTTCATTGTATCCCATAGATTTTGGATTGTTGTGTTTTTATTGTCGTCAGTTTCCAGGATATTATAAATTTCTTCTTTGATCTCTTTGGTAACTCAATCATTGTTTAACAGCATGCTTCTCAGCTTCCAAGTGTTTGAATTTTGAGGGTTATTTTTATTGTAGTTTATTTCTAATATTATGCCATTGTGGTCTGAGAAAATGCTTGATATGATTTCAATCTTCTTGAATTTGGGAAGACTTTGCTTGTGACCCAATATGTGGTCTATTTTTGAGAATGTCTCATGTGCACTTGATAAGAACGTATATTCTGTGGCTTTGGGGTGAAATGTTCTGAAGATATCAATTAAGTCCATTTTATCTAGTGAGTCATTTAGGATTGCTGTTTCTTTGCTGATTTTTTGTCTAGAGGATTTATCCAGTGATGTCAGTGGTATATTAATGTCCCCTACTATGATTGTATTGTTATCGATCTCTCCCTTGATATCTTCCAGGAGGTTTTTTTATGTGTTTGGGTACTCCTGCATTGGGTACACATATGTTTATCAGGGTTATATCCTCTTGTTGTATAGATTCCTTTAGTATTATGAAGTGGCCTTCCTTAGCTTTTGTTATGGCCTTCACTTTGAGGTCTAATTTGTCCAATGTAGTACTGCTACCACAGCTTTTTTTTATTTCCATTTGTCTGAAAGATATTTTTCCATCCTTTCACTCTCCGTCTGTGTGAATCCTTTATTCTAAGGTGGGTCTCTTGTAGACAGCATATATATGGGTCATGTTTTTTTATACATTCAGCCACTCGATGTCTTTTTAGGTCTACTTTCAAAATCATCTTTTCAAAGATTGATCTAGCCATTGTAACAGAAAAAATAAGTGTATTTAATGAACCACCATGAGATATTTAAATTTAAATCAAAACACTTTAGTATATTAGTTATTTTCTATTAGTTTTCTTTATTAAAAATAAATTGAAATGTTTGGTATGTTTTACATATTTTAGGGATTGTAATTTTGTCAATATTTTCTTCTTAAATAAACTTTGTTATTTGGCAATTGTTCAAAGTTGAAGTTAAGAAGTGATTGATTTGGAAAAGTCATTCAAGAAGAGTAAAAAATTGCCCTAGTCGGTTTGGCTCAGTGGATAGAGTGTCAGCCCATGGACTGAAGGGTTCCAGGTTTGATTCTGGTCAAGGGCACTTACCTTGGTTGCAGGTTCCCTTGCCCTGGATGGGGTGCAAGCAGGAAGCAACCAATCAATGTATTTCTGTCACATTGATGTTTCTCTCTGTCTTCCCCTTTCTCTTCCACTCTCCATAAAAAAAATCAATGGGGAAAATATGATTGGGTTATAAATTTTTCTTAGTGTCTCATTATTGGTACTTTATAATTCAGCTTTTCACATTCAAATGAGGTTATAGGTTGTTACATGATACTCATGACATTTCGTGTTCTATGTGCTGTCATAAAAATTTGCTCTTTCTTTTAACTCCTTTTAATGGCAAAGTGAGAAGGGCTAGGGTATGGACAGAAATGATTTGTTTCTCTAGGACTGGAAAGAAAATCTTTCTCTAGACTACATACTTTTGAAATTTGGGGCAATGTCAACGAACCCCTGCCTCTCTCCTTCATCTTCAGGAAACACACTGACACCTGCCCAGCCACACTTTGAATGTTCCTTAGAGTTGGAGGGCTTTTAGGGGAGTGGTAATTAGACTATATATTTGGGTGAGAAAATAAACATCCATAACATAGTCCTTCAATACAATGTTTTCAAGAGATTATTCATGCAGAAGTCTTTTCCTATTTTCCTCCTGAAGTAACAGTTTAAGTTTTCACTAATGAATGAGTAATGTGTCTTTGAACAGACACTCTACAGTTTCCCAACATGATAAAGGGAAACCATCTTATTGTCAAATGCATTATACAAAAAATATACACTATAGATTCAGAGTAAAGATGATCTTAGGGATACTTATT
>PVJC01012765.1:22362-39221 GCA_004026665.1 Murina feae | reverse complement strand
CCTGGCAGCCCAGCCCTTCCTTGGAAATGCCGAGGAATCTCAAGAGGCTGCACTCTCACGGGGTTCTGGGAGGCCGATGGCGCCTCGGGGCCCTGCACTCTCACTCTGAGTAAACCCTGGCTTCACAGAAGCCACAGTGAAATCAATCTCTAAAGCTGAGAGCCCTCTGAGAGTACTCAGATTTCCAGGGGGAAATGCAAGGCCCCTGGGACTTGGTGGCCTTCCTCCTCCCTGGCTTCCTCCTGGGGCACATGGAGAGGCCAGAAGCCCCTGGTGACTCTGAGCCCAGACCACAAGCCCAGCTGGAGTCCCCAGAGCCAGGAACAGGCTGATAACGGAAGGAAAGTTTGCTAGGCACTGGGTGTTTGGAGCCAGCACTCCTTGCTGTTTCAATGACACACACTGTGACCTTAGATAAGTGCCTCCTGTATGCTGAGCCTCAGTCTTTACAGCTGTCAAGTGGTACAAGGTTGGTGCCTGCTGGTAAACAACCCAGGTACATGCTTAGCCCCAACATGTACTAGGCGTTTCATTCTGGATTTCCATGAGCTTCAGGGCGATCCCAGGATTCACAGGGTCTGATCTGATGGCAGGATGAGGTCATGAGTGAGTATCAGATTGATGGAAATTCACCTCTTGAAACTCACAGTGGACACAATTCATCTCGGGGAACTTAAGTCCTCAGCCCCTGGCCAGACATATTCCTACTGTTCTATAGCCCCTCCCTCCAGCCCAAACCAGAACCCTCCAAGTAAGGGGAGTCTCAGATCCTCGGTGGTCAGGCAGGCAGGGGTCCATCTGCCTGACAGAAGCTCGAGGTCCCGTACCCAGCCCAGAGGTGGTGTCACAGGAAGAGGTTTGGACATCTGGCCCCAGTCATGTCACAGACTTGGGGAAGGGAGCTCAGAGGTGCCCCCTGTTCAGACAAGGCCAGGACCCTTCCAGCCCCTGCTCCCACTTAGGCCCTGGGTGCAGGAGTCTCTCTTCCAAACAATTGAGTCTTCAAACACCCCTGCTGCTGGCTAGACCACATCCAGGCCCATGGGACTCTACACAGCCTCATGGCTGTGCCTCCTCTCACTCACTCTGTTCCAGCCACATGGGCCTCCTCGCTGTTCCCCCAACACACCAGGCACAGTGCTACCTCAGGACCTTTGCATGGGCTATTTCCTTGGCCAGGAATGTTGTTCCTCCAGGTAGTCAAGTGGCCCTGTCCTCACCTCCTTCAGGCCTCACCTCCTCAGCAAGGCCTGCACTGACCCCTGGGCCAAATCACCACCCCCACACTTTTCTGTTCTTCCATTTTCTGTTCTTCTTTTCCTGCTTTGTGTTTATTTGGGGCACTTATCACCCCTTACCTTTTAGTTACTGACTGAGTAGCTCAGAGTCTTTCTCTGCCACAAGAAAAGCAGCCCCTGGGGAAGGTGATGGTGCCCATCTGTGTCCTTGGTTCCTAGAAAAGCACCTGGCACACAGTAGGTGCTTCATACCTATTTGTTGAGTGAATGAATGAATGTGAAGGATGTTGTTTAATTCTTACATCTTCCCTGAGATGCAGGTTCTCCTTTTTTTTTTTTTTTTTTTTTTTTAACACAGAGGCTCAGAGTGGTACAGTGCCTTCTCAGGGTCACACAGCTGGTCATGGAGGGGTATGGAACCTGGGTAGCTGGACTCAGAGCCCATCCTCTCAAGCCCTGAGGCCTGGCTGGAAATGTGGCAAGTCCCAAAGGCACCTTGAGGCCAGGATGCAGCTGCTGGCTCAGGACTTGGTGCCGAGGTCTCCCTCCTTGAAATGGGCCCAGCACTGTGCTGAGAGAAGCAGCTTCTGGCCCCGGGAGCCCTGCCCCACCCCCAGGAATGGCTGCCCTCCCCCATCTCCCAAACTGCACTCAAAGCATGTACACCCCACTTTCACAGCCCACACCCCAAGCTTAGAACGTACTATGATTTCCTACGATGTCACCAAGCAGGGACTGGCCCCTGTAAGTTCTCTGGGTCCCTGAATCACTCACTGCGTCCCAAGAGCTATTTCTGGGTGCCCAACCCTGCGTCCCAAGAGCTATTTCTGGGTGCCCAACACTATCTGCCAAGGGGATCTTTTCACCACAGATTATGACCTTTCCAGCTTAACACTTTCAACGGATCAAGACCACGCTCCCTCGCCCCACCCAGGAGACCCTGCAGAGTTTACAGGAGCTGGTCCCTTCATGCCCCCACCACTCAGACTCACACAGAGGCTCAGCATGCACAGTCCTGCTGCCTGGACCAATCTTCCTCGCCTCCCCTAGTTCCCTGGTCCTCATCCTTTGATTGCAGTTTCTCTAGGAGGCCCTCCCTAACCTCCCAGGAGAGATGAGGTGCCCCTACTCTGCACTGACTGAACCCAGGTGATTGTGCTTCTCAGCATGTATGATCCCATTCAGTCCTGTAACTAATTGACTAACATCCCTCTTTCTCCCTTGAGGACAGGCCTGTGTTACTTCTCCCCATTGAATCCCCACCCCAGAGCCTGACACATAGTAGGTGCTTGTTTAATCCTTTAGAATGAATGAATGAGAGCACTGAGTCCTGCCATGACCCCCAGACTCCCTTTCTAGAGGTAGGAGACTGACGCTTGCTCCCCTGAGGTGGCACCTGGCTCCTGGCTCCTCCTCTGCAGAGCCTGACCTCGCAGCTCCGGGTGATCTCCCACTCACCCTCCAGCGTCAGGGCAGTGGCTCTAAACCCCGGGGACATTTCTCAATGTCTGTAGACATATTTGGCCTTTGTGACGAGGTGAGGGTGCTGCTGTTATCTCCTGGGTAGAGACCAATGGCGTTCAACATTCAACAGTGTGTGGACACAGGATTATCCAGCCCCAAATGTCTATACTGTGTGCTGGAGACGCCCTGCTCTAGGGGAGGTGCCCACATCTCAGGCCGATTCATAAAGACCTGTCCCCCAGCCTGGCTCTTCTACTACTTGATTAGAAATGATGGTGAGTAACACCGGGTCCTCAGGATCTTGCCCGGACAGGGCTGCCATCAAAGGCACTTCCCTGGTGCTCTCCCTCCAGGGAGCACACCTGTGCTGTGCCCTTCCCCCTCTCCCCTGGCCCCTGGCCCCTATTCTCTAAGAGACCCCCGGGGAACAATGGCAGTGGCAGTTCCTCCCGGCTAACCCCCTGAACCTGTCTCCGAGGTCCTCCTTTTCTCTGACTTCTCAGTGAGCCAAAGCAGCCTAGACGCTCCTAGTGCTTCTAGAATTAGCCTTTCCTTGTTTCATTGCCCTACAGTATGTTTTTAGCTGTGGTCAATAAATTCTTACTTGCTTTTATACAAAAAAAAAAAAGAGATACTTTCCACAGAGCAAAAGGCAATCCATCAAATTGGAGAAAATGCTTGCAAATTACATCTCTGACAAAGCACTAACATCTAGAACACACACACACACACACACACACACACACACACACACACACACACACACACACCCTTTCCAGGATGAGGGGAGGTCTCTGAGACACAAACATCCAGCCTGTTTGCTCCACATAAACCAGTCATTACCACCCTTGGGGCCCACCTGGGGTGGGTGGGGATGTCCCACCTCCTCTTCCCGTCTGAGCAGGACCCAGAGCCTCCAGGTACCACAGCAGCCAGATGTGAACCCAAAGTAATTGCTCAGTTAACATTTGAATGGAAGTTCAACATGGAGGCACAAAGAGAGGTAGGTATGGCCAGAGACAGAGAGAAGGAAATGGACAGAGAAAGCAGGAAGGGCAGAGAGGGAAGGAGAGAAGGAGAGGGAGCAGAGAGAGAGAGAGAGAGAGAGAGAGAGAGAGAGATATGATGGCCACTAACTCAGGAACTACACACCCACACATGCTAGTTCCAGCAAACCACAGTGGAGCTCTGCCACACTGTCTACAACAACCATTCACTCTTTAAAAAAATTTTTTTTAAATATATTTTATTGATTTTTTTACAGAGAAAAAGGGAGAGGGATAGAGAGTTAGAAACATGGATGGGAGAGAAACATCGATCAGCTGCCTCCTGCACACTCCTTACTGGGGATGTGCCCACAACCAAGGTACATGCCCTTGACTGGAATCAAACCTGGGACCTTTGAGTCCGCAGGCCGACGTTCTATCCACGGAGCCAAACTGGTCAGGGCAACAACCGTTCACTCTTATCAGCATGGCCACTTGAACTTCACAGCAATGACGCCAGACCCCAACCACCTCCTAATCTTCACAAGAACTGGACCCCACAATAGTCAGACCCCCCACAATAGTCAGACCTCCCACAACAGACGAACCACAGGTCTGCATGGCAGCTGGACCCACCTCACCACCAGGTCCCAGAGCACAGTTGGGCTCCTCAGTGACAAACCCGAGAGGCAAGCCCTAGAGGACCACGCAATAGCCAGACCCTCCCTGGTCCCTAAGCACCATCTTCTGAGACCACGACTGCCCCACCCAAAGCCGCCGACCAACACTATCAGTTATTTTTCAGAATTCATGAAGCCCTGGTTTCTCATTCCATTGGTGTTGACAAGGCAATAGCTGGCTGGAAATCTGCCAAGAGCAGCTGCACCGAGGGAAGAACAGGGGCCACGGTGTGGGGACAAAGACCATGGAAGACGTAGGGACACAAGAGGCGGTCAGAGGCCTGGTGATGAGGAAAGGCAAGGGGAGAAGTGATAGAAAGCTGGGCCATGGGGTGAAGATGGGCCATGAGGTGAAGGTGGACGGAGGGGGTCAAGGTACACCGTGGGTACAAGGTTGGGTGTGGCAGAGGGGGGGTTGGCAAATGGCTTGGGGAGAAGGTGAACTGCAGGGTGAACCATAGGGTGAGCAGCAGGGAGAAGAAGGTGAACGGTGGGAAGAAGATAGGCAGCGGGGCAGAATGTGGGTGTTGGGGAGAAGGTGGCTGCAGGAGGGTCCCCAAAATGGAAGTCAGCACTGGGGTCTGAGACCTGATGCTCCCATAGATCATTCAATGGAGCCTGGACCTGGACCCTCTCCTACCAGCCAGCCCACCCCACCCCTTCCCCAGGGTAACAATCTCCCTTTCTTCTTCCTCTCAGGGCAAAAGTGTCAGAGGAGGCAGAACCTAAGGAGATAGAGGACCCTGGGATGGGCAATGGGGGAGAAGCCTGTGTCCCCCCTGTCCTGCTCTCACTGCTTAGAGAGTGGAGGACAACAAGGACAGAGGTTGGCAGAGACAGAGACACACATAGGACAGAAGATACACAGAGAGAAACCCCAAAAGAGCCAGAGAACTTCAGAGCCTGAGACTCAGAGAGGGAGAGAGTAAAGATGGGGGCCGGAGGGGAGAGAAGCTTTGAGAGTGGAAAAGTCTCAGAGACAGCATGGCAGAAGAAAGAGACATTGTCTAGAGAAACCAAGAGAGGGGCTGTGATGGGTAGGGGCCAGGGGAGCTGGTCGGTGCAGGGTTCCCGAGGGTCCTCCAGTTCCCTGAACCTTGGCCAGCGCAGCTGGGCTCTACCCGCATGGGGAGCTCACCTCCCAGTGCTGTTTCCCCAGCAAGTCCAGTGGGAGCCACGTCAGCCTCCTGGTCTGTCCTCCAACTCCTCCGTGGCAGAGGGAATTACCGCGCTTTCATAAAGGTGACACCTCAGCCCCCAGCCCATTGCTCATGGCTTTTCCTGCAGGGCTGTTCCCTGGATGGTGTCTGCCCAGGGAGCAGGCGCTGTGTGTTGGTTCAGACTCAGGGGCGTCACCAGGAGGGCAACAGGTGGGCAGGTCTAGCCACTAGGAGCCCCAAGAGGAGGGTCTGTGCTGGCCAAAGCTATAGCTTCTCATTCAACCCCCCTAAGACCCTTCTAGAAAGATCAGAGGTGGGAGAGAAAGGCAGGGGGCTCTTTCTCTCCATTCACATGAGGACGCTGTCCTGTTTCAAACCCCCTGTGGCTCAACACTGCCTCTCAGGTTTTCTCAGGACTTGCCCTGGTTCACCCACTCTGTCCAGCCTGCCCATCAGAGGAATCTGGGGCACAGAGGAATTCAGTAACATGGCCCAGGATGAGTTTTCTCAGTGGACATCTGTAAACGGGAAGGCATTCCATGCAGAGGAAGGTCCTGATGTGAGGGTCCCGGGGATACGTTGGGGGAACCCTGGAAGAGGTAGAGTGACATTTTCAGAGCTCGTAGGAAGGATGCTGCAGGTGGTGCCAGGTGAATAGACTGTCCGGTTAGGACGGGGTCTGGAAATGGAGAAGAGCCTGCCGCACCCATCCAGGCCCCATTTGAGGAAGATTGACCCCATGGTGAGGTTGGAAGGGTCTGGCTCTGGAACAGCGGCACCTGGTGGGCTCTCTGTGAAACTGCTCCCTCCTTTATGGTTTTATTCAACAGAGCGCTTATTTTTAAAATGTTATATTCCTCTTTGGGAATAATCGTGAAAGATAGTGAAATTTTGGTTCATGTCTGATATAATAATATGTTATGTGAATAGCTGTTCAGTAACTATGTGAATTTTAATGAAACTGAAATACTGTCTACAAACAGTACCGTTTGGGAAACCACTAAGTCATACCACTGATGGAACATCTTATTTTCTTGATTCATTCTTTAATGTTAAAGCAAGGAATATTTTATAAAAAATGAATTTTTCATACTTTGTCTTACAATTTTATTTCTCAATTATAGTTCAGTAAAGCTGAAAAATAAATGAGAAAATGTTTTAATTTAAACATATTCACATTCAGCACTATAGTTCAAATATGAACTAATGTTTTCACTTGCCAGTGAAAACAACTGTATCTCATAGTTTGCACTGCTTTACTGTTTTTAAGAGGGGAAAAGTGTCTTTTTTTACTTCTCAATTTCAGTTGATGTTCAACATTACTATTTAGTTTCATGTGTACAGCGTAGTGGCCAGAAAATTATATAACTTATGAATGCTCACCATGATAAATCTAGTTCCCATCTGACACCATATATAGTTATTACAATATTACTGACTATATTTCCTATGCTGTAGTCTATATCATGTGTGTATGTTATAACTGCCAATCTGTTCTTCTCTATCCCATCACCCTTTTCACCGAGTCCCCCAAAGGCCCACTCAACTGACAACCCTCAGTTTGTTCTCTGTATCTATAAGTTTGTCTGTTTTCTTTGTTTATTTGTTCTTCATTTTTTATCACATCTGGTTTATCGGGGGAAACTACAATTGCTTATTCTGAAACTTACAAAATAATTTGCTATAGCGAATGAATGTTCCTACAAATAGTTAAAAAATAACTCATGTGATATATACTTACCATTCAAAGAGCTCACACCCCTGAGTTCTCCTTTTTATATTTCACACCAGATATCTTAAATGTTTACCAAGGAAGGCCAGGTGGTTTTTAAAAATATGTATTTTATTGATTTCAGAGAGACAGGGAGAGACAGAAACATCAATGATGAGAGAGAAATCATTGATCAGCTGCCTCCTGTACACCCCTTACTGGGGATGCAGCCTGCAACCCAGGCACGTGCCCTTGACCCGAATCAAACCGGGATCCTTCAGTCCGCATGACCGCCAGGTTTTTATTTATTTATTTTTCCAATCTTTTTTTTTTTTTTTTTTTATTGCTTAAAGTATTACAACAAGTATTAGATAGGTCTCCATTTTTTTTAACTACATTTAAGTTTTTGCTTGTAGTGGCAATCTTTTAGAAGTTTGGTCTACATGATTAGCGATGAAAAATTCAAGCCATTTCTTCTTCTTAGGTTGTTTTAATGTTACTTTTGTGATAGGAATGGCCTTCCTAATGCTTTACTGCACAAGCTAATCATATCTACCAGTCACAATGAATTAAATCCAGTCCATCTTTCAACTCAATCTGCTCTGGTCTTGAACGTATAGGCACAAAACAGTATAGATTAATATATCGTTTCCTCACACCCCAGCCCTACAAACCATTTTAAAAGAGAAAATTTTATTTTAGCATTTCCTTACTCAAGAAGACCTCACTACTACAACAGGTTTTGGTAATGGAAGAATTCTTTCCTAAATGACATATCAAGGTGACGTGAAGCTCAGCAAGATATTAATTATGCAGGGTGTTAATTAGAAATTCTCACAAAGGATATGCATTTAGAAAACCATTTTGCTTCCTTAAGCAGCTGACGGCTGAAAAGATATTTATTTTCTGCACTTCTCTTAGAATGTTTGGTCACTGACAATTTTTACCAATATTTCCCTCTTCTCCTTTTTCCTTACCAGAGCCAGTCCCTTTCATCGGGGGGAAAACAGACACTTGCTCAGGTCACTTAAATCTTTGAAGCCTTCTCATTTTTACCTTATAAAATGTTAAGTTTCATATCCCTTTACAAATGCAGTATAAATGGTATAGATAGGTATTAAGGAAATAATTGGCACATTACAGTAATTAGTTAAAAGAAGTAGGTTTTGTTTAATTCTATAAAACATATAAAATGAATATGTTTCAATTGCAGCTGTTTTTCTGACGCAGGATTACCCTCACCTTCCACCATTCTCACCACCCACCAGCAATACCTGACCACCCTGGCTGCCTTCAGCAAGAATCCTATCAGGTCAGTTTAGCAAAGAGTGACCCTCCCCTCTTAGTAATTTTCCACCCACTGACCAATCGCTCTCTCCAGCTCCTTGTCTATAAATCCCCACTTCACCTTGTTTGGAGTTGAGCCCAGTGTCTCTCCCCTATTACAAAACCCCATTGCAGTGGTCCCCACACCTATCATGGCAGTCCTAAATAAAGTCTGCTCACTGTCTTAAAAAAAATAAATAAATAAAAATAAAATGAATATGAAACTATAATACCATTTAAGAAATATTTCCCCCACATTTATTTTAGCACCTTGACTCGTCTAATGATTTAAACTCTGCTCCCCGCCACGGCCACCCCTAACGTCCCAATATGCTAGGTCTTTCTCCGGAATCCGTGCGGCAGCGGGGATCCACCCTCACCTTAGACAGACACGTGGAAGCACCTTGGCTTTGCCCCGAGGTCACCTTCGTGGTTGGAGAGGCGACAGAAAGAGCTGACACAGCCGATGAGGATAATCGTGGCCGCCCACCCACAGCCATAGGCCCAGTGACAGCGGTGGCTGCAGGGCTGCAATGGAGTGTGAAGCCCTGGGGGTACTTCTCAGGGCAGATTACCCAGGAAGGGGTGTGGAACACAGGCGGCGGAGAGCCTCCGATCGCCCTCAGGAAGACGAGAGCATTCGGCAAAGGAGAGGGGGAGGCAGCACACCAGGATGATGCAGCCGCGGAAGAGCCTGGCAGGCGGCGTCCTCCCCCACGCTAGTCGCGGAGGCTCAGAGCTGCTCGGGGAGGACCCGCTTCCGGCCCTTGCGGAAGTGTCGCCATCACAGCGAGGACGCCGGCATGTGGTCGGCCAGCGCCAGGAGGCAAGCGGGCGCCAAGATGTCTTCGGAGGCCGCGACGTCGTCTCCGAGGCCGCCACGCGCCTGGATGTGGGACCCGACGTGGCACCATTGTGATGAGGCTGAACAGGACCACAGGCCAGGCCAGGCCCAAGAGCAGCCCCTGTGCTGTGGAGACATGAGAGCGAGAGCACGCGAGAGAGCGAGAGCACGCGAGAGAGCGGGAGCGGGAGCGGGAGCGGGAGCGGGAGCGGGAGCGGGAGCGGGAGCGGGAGCGGGAGCGGGAGCGGGAGCGGGAGCGGGAGCGGGGAGGCCAGCCTGCCTGCATAGAGTGGCGGTGAGCGTGGGCCGTGAGACCGAAGGGAAGAGGCTGCCTGCGCTGGGCTGGCCCCACCTCGAGCCGGGTGAGCTCGCCTGTCTGACTCATGTCGCTTCCATAATACTATCTACGGTAGGTCCATCCATGTTGCTGCAAATGGTGCTATTTTATTTCTTTGTTCTTGCTCAGTAATATTCCACTGAATATATGCGCCACATATTCTTTATCCAATTGTCTATTGATGGGCATATTGCTTTTGCTTGTTTTGTTTGGGGTTTGTGATTTTTTTTTTTTTTTTTTTTTTTTTTTGGTTTTTTTTTTTTTTTTTTTTTTTTTTTTTTTTGGTGTTGCATGGTATGAGTTCTGGGTGAATTTTGCATCTTGACCCCTTATCGGATGTGTCATTGGTGAGTATCCGCTTCCGTTCAACATTTGTCTTTTTGTTTTGTTGATGGCTTAACATTGCCATGCAACACCTGTTTAGTTTGAGATGTATAGTTCCTTCTGTTTATGTTTTCCTTTGTTTCCCCTGTCCGAGGAGACACATCCAAGACAATATTGCCGAGAGCGTTGTCAGAGAGTTCACCGCCTGTGTTTTTCTTGTAAGAGTTTTATGGTTTGGGGTTGTACATTTAAGTCTTTTAATCCATTTTGAGTTTATTCTTGTCTGTGGTGGTCTAGTTTTTGTTTCTTTGTTTTTTTGCATGTATCTGTCTAGTTTTCCCAACACCATTCATTGAACAGACTGCCTTTACCCCATTGTTTATTCTTGCCTCCCTTGTCCTAGGTTAATTGACCATATTGGTGTGGGGTTATCTCCGGGCTCTCTATTCTTTTCTGTTAATCTGTCTATTTTTATGCTAGCACGATGCTCTTTTCATTGCTATAGCTTTGCAGTATAGTTTGATATCAGGGAGCATAATACCTCCAACTTGGTTATTTTTTCTCAAGATTGCATCGACTATTCGAGGTCTTTTGTGGTCCTGTATAAATTTTAGGATTCCTTTTTCTGGTTTTGTGAAAAATGCCATTGGTGTTTTGGTAGGAATTGCATTGAATTTACAGATTGCTTTGGGTGCTATGGCCATTTTAACAATGTTAATTCTTTCTATCCAGGAGCTTCCATTCGTTTGTATTGTCTTCAATATCTTACAACTTTCCAAATACAGGGTGGTTGTTTTTTAGGGCCTTGGTAATACTTATTCTTAAGTATTTATTTTATTGTTTGATGCGATTGTAAATGGGATTGTTTTCCTAATTCTCTTTGTGGTTGGTCATTATTGATGTATAAAATTCAGTTGATTTCTAAATATTGATTTTGTAGTCTGCTGAACTTCAGTAGGTTTTTTTGTGGTGGAATCTTTAGGCTTCCCTCTGTATAGTATCATGTCACCTACAAAAAATGAGTTTTACTTCTTTCTTTCCAATTTGGATGCCTTGTATTTCTTTATCTTGTTTGATTGCTGTGGCTAGGACTTCCAATACTGTGTTGAATAAAAGTGGTGAAAAGTGTATTGTTTCTGATCTTAAGGAAAATGCTTTTAGCTGTTCCCCATTATGATAATTGTGGGTTTCTTATGCATAGCTTTTATTATTTTAAAGTGTGTTCCCTCTATTGCCACTTTGCTGAGAGTTTATATCATAAGTGGATGCTGAATTTTGTTGAATGCTATTGCTGCATCTATTGATGTTATCATATGATTTTTATTCTTTGTTTTGTTTATGTGAGTGTATCACGTTAATTGATTTGTGGAGATTTTCCCAGCTTGCATCCCAGGAATAAATCCCACTTGATCATATTGTATGATCTTTTTAATGTATTATGGACTTTGTTTTGCTAATATTTTGTTGAGGATTCTTACATCTCTGTTCATAAGGGATATTAGCTTATAATTTTCATTTTTTGGTAATGTCTTTGTATGGTTTTGGACTGGGTAATGTTGGCCTGGTAAAATTAGGCTGACAGCCTTCCCTTCTCTTGAATTATTTAGAATAGTTTGAGAAGAATTAGGGGTTAATTGTTCTTGAATGTTTGCTAAAATTCACCTCTGAAACCATCTGGTTAGGACTTTTATTTATCAAACATTGTGTTTTTTTGTCAGAAATGTTTTGATTACTGATTTGATTATTTGATTTTGGTAATAGTTATCTGACTATGGTTTCCTCTTGATTTAGTCTGGAAGATCATATATTTCTAGGAATTTATCCATTTCTTCCAGGTTGTCCAGTTTGTTATCATATAATTATTTGTAGTATCTATCCTCCTATATAATAAAAGGCTAATATGCAAATAGACCGAACAGCAAAACAACCGAACAACCAGTTGCTATGATGTCTGCTGACGACCAGAGGGCAGATACTCAACACAGGAGCTGCCGAGCTGCCGTGGCTTGGCAGCTGTGATTCTCCGGTGACCCACTTGGAACCAGAGAGGAGGGAGCCTGATTCCGGGGTACATCACCTGAGAACCACCCGCTTGCAATCCGGGACCCCTCAGGGATAGTTAGTTGGAGAGCTGGTTTCGACCCCATCCCTGCTGGCCAGGCCGAGGGACCCCACCTGTGCATGAATCCGTGTGCAAGGCTTCTAGTTTTCTTATAATTCTTTGTATTTCTGTGTTGTCTGTTGTCCTTTGTTTCTAATTTTATTTATTTGGGATTTTTTTGATGAGTCTGGTTAAAGGTTTATCAGTTTTATCTTTTCAAAGAACCAGCCCTTGGTTTTATTGATCTTTTTTTTTCAGTTTTATTTCATTCATTTCCACTCTGATCATATTATTTTTTCATTCTACTCTCTTTGGGCTTTATTGTTCGGTATCGTCTGTGTACCTGATGCTGGCAGTTCACAGTGACTGCTGCCTTCTGGCTGCTGTGGCTTCTGTTAAGGTTAGATTAGATTGTCTATTTGAGATTTTTCTTGTTTCTGAGGTGGCCTCCATTGCTGTACATTTCCTTTTTAGGACTTCTTTGGCTGTGTTCCATAGATTTTGAGTCATTGTGTTTTCATTTTTATTTGTCTCAAGATATATTTTGATTTTTTAAAATCTCGTTGTTAACCCCATTTATTGTTTAGTATCATGTTTTTAGCATCCGTGTGTTTCTGTGCTTTTCAATTTTCTTCTTGTAATTGACTTCTAGTTTCATACCATTGTGGTCAGAGAATATGCTTGTTATAATTTCAATATTTTAAAATTTATTTAGACTTGCTTTGTGGCTTAATATATGGCCTATACTGGAAAATGTTCCATGTGCATTTGGAAAGAATGTGTATTTTGCTGCCTTGGGGTAAAATGCTCTAAAAATATTAATTAAATTCATGTGGCCTCTAATGTGTAATTTAAGCCACTTGTTGATTTTCTTTGTGGAAGATCTATCCATTTTTTTTTGTCAATGTGGTGTTAAAGTCACCAAAAAGAACATACTAGACTGTTATTACTATCAAGTTCTTTCTTTATATCTGTCAATAGTTGCTTTATATATTTAGGTGCTCTTATGTTGGGTACATAAATTTTTACAGAAGTTATATCCTCTTGTTGGATTAAACCCTTAATCATTATGAAATATTTATTTTACTCTTATTATAGCCTTTGATTTAAAGTCCATTTTGTCTGATATAAGCATTACTACCCCAGCTTTTTTCCACATTTGAACAAAATATCTTTTTCCATCCCTTTCCTGACTGGTAATCTTAACTGTGACCCTCTGGTTCATAGGTCAACTGTCAACCATTGAACCCCACTGGCTGGGCCTTCATTGTAGTTTTAATTTGCATCTCTTTGATGATTAGTGACTTTGAGGGTTTTTTTCATATGTCTCTTGGCCATCTGTATGACCTCTTTGGAGAAGTGCCTATTTACCATTTTTTAAATTGGATTGTTTGTCTTCCTTGTGTACACTACATGTAAGAATAAACTCAAAATGGATAGAAATCTTAAATGTAAGTCATCCTATCCTATATAAGAAATAGGTAATATGCAAATTAACCCTCACGCCATAATGCCGTCACAAGCCGGCGGTGTGCACAGCGGGGGTCAGGGAGGGTGGGCGGGGCGGAGGTGGTGGCGCTTTGCGCAGCTTCCGCCTGGATTCCCGCGGTCCTGCGGGGTCCCAGCATGCACTTCGCGAGGCTTCTGCCAGGGTTTCCGTGGCCCCACATGCCCGAGGCGGGGCATCGGGGCGGCACTCCAGGACCCGGAGGCCATCCCGCTGCGCCAGCCAGCCACGTGCTGGGGTGGGACTCCGGGACTTGGGGACGCGGACCTGAGGGGCAGAGCCTGGAACCTCCCGGAACCCTTGGAAGGAGCGCAGGTGCCGGCCCTGTGGGCGGGGGCGGGCCTTGAGGCCTAGTCCAGGGACTGCGGGAGGGTACACGCAGGCACAGGAATCACTAGAGTTAAAGGCGGGGACATGGGCACAAGGGACGGACTGGAGTCAGCAGAACGAGGGTGAACACCGACAGAGAGGAGGGGCCGCGGAGCAGTGTACCGAGGGGTAGCCTGAACGTGAGGGCGCCCCCGGTCCCCAACGGGAGCAAGTCCTGCGAGGAGGTTCCAACTCAGGTCGAGGGCGGGCCGAAGCCGAGTTGGCGCAGGCGCTCCACGTGGAAGAGGCTCTGAGCAAAGCCGAGGCCCTTAGGGGGCGTGGCCAGGGCGGGGCGTAGGGCATTGTGGGGCTGACGGGCGAATTGTGAATAAGCGAAATGTCACGACCAGTGTGAGAGCCCTGGCGAGGCTTAAGGGGGCGTAGCCAAGATGGGCCCCTGCATGAGCCTCACCCCAGTAGCAAGCGCAGGGGCTTGTGCTCAGAGCGCTCGGGTAAGGTCTCATGGCGCGGGTGTGAGGGTGAGGGGCCCCGGGTCTTGTGCAATTTCCTCTGAGGGGTCACTAGTGAAGCCATAAAAATCTTAGAAGAAACAATCGGCAGCAGAATCTCAGTCATCTGTCATAGCAGTATGTTTGCCGATACATTTCCTAGCAAGGGAAACAAAGGAGAAAATAAACAAATGAGGCTCATCAAAATAAAAAGCTTCTGCACAGAAGCTTTAAAGAAGTTATCAACAAAATGAAAATGGAGCCCACTACATGCGAGAACCTATTTGCCAATGATACATCTGATAGGGAGTTAATTTACAAAATATATAAAAAACTCATATAACTTAACAAGATTCCTTGTTTGTTATTAATCTTTGCCATTTCAATTATGATGTGTATTAATGTGGGCTTCTTTGGTTCATCATTTTTGGGACTGTTTGTGCTTCCTGGGTATAGGAATTCTATTCAGCTAATCTTCAGGTGGTTCTCAGTGATGGTTCTATAATTTAGTCGTAATTTTAAAAACATTAAATTCATTGGGATGACATTGGGTTGAGAGAGTAACAACTTTGGCATTTGAATGACAGAAATTTGAAAGGAAACCTGAAGATACTCCTGCCACTGTTTTCTCAATTTACTGGCACCACTGAGAGTTCTTTTTGGTATATCTCAGTCTGTATTCCCAGAAGGATCAGTGTCGTCCTACCAGATTGGATTTACCCTGGTTCAGAATCCATTTAGCGCTCAACAGATATTTACAGGCATACCTCAGAGATAGGATGGGTTGATTTTAAGACCCTAGCACTAAAGCAAATAATGCAATAGACAGAATCACATGAATTTTTTAGTTTCCCAGTGCATATAAAAGTTATGTGGTCTATTAAGTGTACAATAGCATTATGTCTAAAAATGTACACGTTAATTAAAAATATTTTATTGCTAAAAAGTGCTAACTGTAGGAGCCTTTAGCTAATCATAAACATTTTTCTGGTGGTTGCCACAAACCTTCAATTTATAAAACAAAACAAAACACAGTATCTGCAAAATGCAATAAAGCAAAGCACAACAAAACACGGTATGTCTGTACTGAGTACCGCCTCTGGGTTTGATGTAAATGCTAGCCATAGTGTGGTGAGCAGGAGAAATGTGATTCCTATAGTTGGAAAGATCCCTGTAGATGAGTGTAGAAGATACTGGACATGTAATTATAATAGGATGAAATATGAACTTGAGGAAAAAGATATAACAGGAACTCCGTGGCAAAGCCATGGGGTAACTACCCCAGATTCTGGTAAGGGATTTTTAAAAAAATAAATTTTATTTATTTTTACAGAGGAAGGGAGAGGGATAGAGAGTTAGAAACACCAAAGAGAGAGAAATATTGGTCAGCTGCCTCCTTGCACACCTCCTACTGGGAATGTGCCCGCAACTAAGGTACATGCCCTTGACCGGAATCGAACCTGGGACCTTTCAGTTGCAGGCCAACGCTCTATCCATTTAGCCAAGCCAGTTAGGGCAGGGGATTTTTTTAATAACCAAAAATTAGGTGAAACCTGACCACAACTCTCTTTCCTGGTCAGTTCCCTATTCTCATGCCATGTGCTGATGAACAGAGCTGGAATATCCATAGTCGTGGAAATTATTAGAATTTAGGGGCTCATTGAATTTTGTAGAAACTTTCTTTCTGTATTCAGCTTGAGCTGAAGCACTTATTTAGTTCCCTTCCTCCACTATACAATGAGAGATGCTTTAAAACTAATAAAAGTTTTAAGATTCTTTCAGCCAAACTATCTCTGTCTTGTTTTGTTTTTAGAAGTTAAGGCCACAACTTCAGGAGAGGGAACAATGTGCCACAAGGCGGTCAAAGTCAGGAACAATTCAGCATTCAAGTAAGTTTTAAGTAGTTGTTTGTGATTTTTTTATTTTATTTTAATTTTTTATTTATCTTTATTGTTCAGATTATTACAGTTGTTCCTCTTTTTTCCCCCATAGCTCCCCTCCTCCCATTTCCCACCCCAACCTCTGACCTTGCCCCCCCACTGTCCTCATCCATAGGTGTACTATTATTTTCCATTATCTTCACGCACCCCCAACACCCTTAACCCCCCAAAATTGTCAATCCACTCCCTTTCTATGCCTCTGATTCTATTCTATTCACCAGTTCATTCTGTTCATCAGATTTTTTATTCACTCGATTCTTAGATTCACTCGTTGATATATATTTGTTGTTCATAATTTTTACTTTCCTTTTTCTTCTTCCTCATTCTCAAAGGATACCTTTCAGCATTTCATATAATACTGGTTGGGTGGTGATGAACTCTTTTAGCTTTTTCTTGTCTGTGAAGGTCTTTATCCGACCCTCA
>PVJC01012765.1:0-22262 GCA_004026665.1 Murina feae | reverse complement strand
ATATGGATGCCCCCTTGTAGGTAACTAACTCCTTTTCTCTTGCAGCTTTTAAGATTCTCTCCTTGTCTTTTGCTCTTGGCATTTTAATTATGATATGTCTTGGTGTGGTCCTCCTTCGGTTCCTTTTGCTTGGAGTTCTCTGTGCTTCCTGGACTTGGAAGTCTATTTCTTTCACCAGGTGAGGGAAGTTTGCTGTCATTATTTCTTCAAATAGGTTTTCAATAGCTTGCTCTTTCTCTTCTTCTGGCACCCCTATAATTCTGATATTGGTGCGCTTGAAGTTGTCCCAGAGACTCCTTACACTATCTTCATACTTTTTGATCCTTTTTCTTTTTTCTTCTTTTCTTTTTTCTTTTTTCTTTTCCCGCTGGGTGGGTTTTGCTTCTTCATATTTCATATCTTTGACTTGCTTCTTGTGATCCTCTCGTCTGCTGTTGGATGTCGGTATAATATTCTTTATTTCAGTCAGTATATGCTTAATTTCTAGTTGGTCCTTTATCATATCCTTGAGGGTCTCATTAGATTCATTGAGGATCTCACTAAATTTATCGGCAGTCTCTAGCATTTTCTTGAAAAACCTAATAACCGTGGTTTTGAACTCTATATTCTGTCGTTTTCTTTCCTCCATTTCTGTCATTTGTGACCTGTTTTGTCTCCGCATTTTGGCTGCTTCCCTTTCTGATTTAGGCGATCACTGCGAGGGATTAACCTCTAAGCCACTTGGTTATGAGAGTCAGCTGTGTCTACAGTAGGAGAACTTCTGTGCTGGAGACACCCTTATGGGGCAAGAGTTGTTTCAGTGGAGCTTTTATGCTCACTGCATCTGCCCCGAGTGTGTTCCTTGAGGATCTGTTTTGTTCAGGTTAGTCCCACTCTGGCCACTGGGTGGGGCTGGCTCCTGTATCTTTAAGGAGGTGTTGAGTTAGCCTTTGTCTTAGGCTACTCAGTCTTTTATCTGCAAAAGCCTCTGACGCAGCTGAGAAGGGGCGGGGCCTCGGGGAGTTTGCAGGGCAGGGCGGAGCAAATAGCTATGGCGCTTTTCAATGCTGCGCTGAGAGACACCAGGTCTCTGTGTCCCACGATAATTGCTGCAAGCAACGCTGAGAGAAACCCGCTTTGGGTTTCCTCCCGGTGCCAGTCAGTCCCCCTTCTCTGGGTGTCTGGGTCCTCAGAAACACGCCTGGAACTGGAGGTCAGAGCCGCTGGGGACTTGTGGCTCTCTCCGTTTTGGAAAAGAACCGCGTCCCCCGGCGCCAGCCCTTCCCCGAGCCCCGTGCGTGCGCCTCCGTACCTCTGTACTTTGCTTCCACCGCTCCTCTGAGTCTCAGACTCTTCTTAGTTGTAGGATTTTCACTCAGCCAGCCTTACTGTGGGTGCATGTGGTGTCTGTGTGTTCTTTTCGTGGTTTTTCTGAAATAGTTGTTCACGGCTGCATTTACGGTGTCTACCCTATGCCGCCATCTTGTTTCTGTGTTTGTGATTTTTAAAAATGTTTTATTTGGTCCCTTCTCAATCTTGGATCCAAATTCTATAAGCATTATAAACACACCATATAACTTGGCTTAAAACAACCAGCAGTTATTATCTCACTAGGGGCCTGGTGCACAAAAATTTGTGCACTGCGGGGGCGCGGGGAGTGGGCGGTCCCTCAGCCTAGCCTGTGCCCTCTCGCAGTCTGGGATCCCTCAGGGGATGTCCACCTGCTGGTGTGCCTGGCCAGCCTGGGTGAGGGGCTGATGGCTGTTTGCAGGCTGGCCAAGCCCCCCATTGGGGACCCTCACTCCATGGGGGTGTGGCCATACTGGGTGAGGGGCTAAGGGCCGTTTTCAGGCTGGCCACATCCCCTTCAGGATTCGGGTTCCTACTAGCGTGCCTGGGAAGCCTGGGTGAGGAGCTGAGGGCCATTTTCAGGCTGCCCACAGCTCCCATTGACCCAACATCACAGCGAGGCTGGCTGGAATCAGGTTTCTGGGGTTAATTTATCTTCTATAATTGAAACTTTGTTGCCTTGAGTGGAGGCCTAGTCAGGCAACGAAGCCTCCTGTTTGCTTCAGCTCCGTGACTTCTATAATTGAAACATTGTTGCCTTGAGCAGAGGCCCAGCTGGCCTAGGCAGGCAGTTTCAACTCCATCACTGGTGCAATGGAAGCCTCCTGTTTGCTCTAGCTCTGTGGCTGCCAGCCACCATCTTGGCTGGGTTAATTTGCATACAGTCCTACGATTGGCTGGTGGGCATGGCTTAGGTGTCTTGGAGTGATGGTTAATTTGCATATTTCTCTTTTATTAGATTAGATAGCCTCCATTGGGCAGGACACTGGTGGTGGTTCAGCTGGATGACTGGCTTACAAGTCTCCCATAAGGTTAACATCAGGATGTCCTCAGGGACTGTGATCATCCCAAGTCTTGATGGGGACTAGGGGCTCTGTTTCCAACTTCACTTTGAGCTGACCAAAAACAACAGTTCCTGGACATCTGGGCCTTTCCAGAGGATGGGGGAAAGGGAGAAATAGAGATGCACAGAAAGAAAGGCAGAGAGAGAAAGGCAAAGAGAAAAGGGGAGAGAGAGAGACCCAGAGAGACAGAGTAGGGAGGGAAAGAGAGAGGGTGGAAGAAGGGATGAGTGAAAATGAGATGGATGAGGGTGCAAATAAGATAAAAGCCATACTCTTCATAACTAAATTTCAGAATGACATTATTTTTTGTTGCATTCCATTTGTTGAAAGCAAGTCACACATTAGAGGAGACAGTAATACACAGAAATAAATACTAATGGGCAGAAATATTTGGGATCTTAGAGGCTGCCTGCCACACCAACATCCTCTTAGCAGCATCTTTTCAGGTGGATGGACCCCTGATGTCATGGGAGGTGGAGGGCATTCTCAGAGCGGGACTGGATGTGCTAAGTTCATGCAGTTCTGAATTGAGACACAAGGGGGCAGCAGAACCACGGACCTAGGACATAACTCCCTCAGATGCTTTGAACACAAGTTTACTGGGAGCTTTTCTGTACCAGGCACCGACCTTGTGTGAATCTTGGTTCCATACCCAACCCCACCCCACCGCACCTCAGCCTCTTTACCATGAAGGAGTCACAAACCCACACTTCCTAAGGGATTCCTTAGTTGTGGCACATTAGGAAAGTGGCCTCAAGTGTCCCATCCGTCCTACCCTCCGGATTCACTGAATCTCTGCCCCTTGTTTTCACCCCAACTGGGATTGGGGAATCTGGGGTCCAGATGGGGAAGTCCCACAGAGCCGTTGTTATCTCAGAGATGAGGAGAGAGCCAGAGGTGTGAGGGGAGAGAGAGGAAAACCAACGATAAACATTTATGGGGTCTCAAGTCCAGAGGTGGCCTTGGGACAAGGTAGGAGGTAGTATCTACTTCCTCCAAAGGGCGAGGACCAAGGCAGGGCTTGGAGAGGAGGGCCCAGGGGAAGGTGGAGAGACAGTGTTGATAGAGCAGTAGGATGTTTAGGACATTCAGCATTCCCTTCCAGATATTCATAGGGCACCGGTGATGCTCCTGACAAGTCTGTGCCTGGGAATCCAATGGTGAACGCGGATGAGCACTTCAATTCTGTACATGACCTAATAATATTTCATTATACATTGGATATCTGGGCAGAAATACCACATTTTGCTTATCCACTCCTCAGTTGATGTTGGTAACGCTGCTGTGAACATTCATGTACAGGTTTCTGTACAGACAGGACTGTAGTGTTTTTTTTAATATATTTTTACTGGGGTCTAATTGACTTATGTTAGTTCTGTTAGTTTCAAGGGTACAACATAATGATTCAATACTTGTATATATTGTGAAATGACCACCACAATAAGTGTAGTTAAAATCCTTCTCTATACATATTTACAGAATTTTTTTCTTGGATGAGAACTTCTAAGATCTACTCGCAGCAACTTTCAAATATCCAGTATAGTATTATTAACTGTAGTCTCCGTGCTGCACATAGGATTATAGTTTTTAGTAGTTAGAGAAGGCTTTGCTGAAAAGGTGGCATTCAATTATAGATATTAAGAAGGTGAAGAAGGGAGCCATATGGATGGGCACAGGGGACAGCCAGTGCAAAGGCCCTGAGGTGAGGGCAGGCTGGCATGTTCAAGGAATCACTCTGAGAATTGAGACTAACCTGTATTTAGTAGAGCTAAGTAATGGGCAGTTTTCTTAATATTGTTATGTACTTGGAGCAGTTCTGAGAGGTGATGCAGGCCAGGCACAGAGAATTCCGGAGCTGTGGGAGGGTTGGGGAACAGAGGGGTGAAGAACAACGAAATCGGGGGAGGTCCAGTCCTCAGCAATGGGTGTGTGAGTGGAAGGATGGAGGTGTTATCTTGGGGTCAGCCAGGTGGAGATGGTGTCACCAGTAACAGGGACAGACCTAAGCTTTAGAAAGTGAAACTGGGACTGCAGTGGCCTAAGACTTCCCCTGGGGAGTTGCACTCCATCGGCTCACCCTCCTCCTCAAAGGGTCCTGTAGCAGCTTAGGCTTGAGCTGAAAAGGCCAGCTCCCTGAGAGCCACACTCACTGCTGGCAGAATGTGGGCTCAGGTATCAGTAAGGAACTAGGTAAGTATTTTCCAGTGATATCAGATTTCTCTTTGAGGGAGGGACCCCAGAATCTGTCCTATTCATTTCTTTGTCCCCACTACCCACAAAGACCTAGAGAAGGGTCAGTGTTCCTCGTGGCCATGCCTTTTTTCTCACATCCTGGGGTCAGGGAAGGGGCTGGTTTTCCCAGAGGGTCCATGGATGAGTCTGAACTATCAGGAGCTAGTCATGTCAGCAAACATAAGGGATACCCTCCAGGGAACACCCAAAACATGGGAGAGGCAATGGAAGACATGGTTTCCTTCAGAACTGAGTGGGAAATCCCTAGGGTGCAGTGTGGAGTGTGCAGCTAAGCTGTTTGGCAGTAAGATGTGTCCCCCCCTCTCCCCCAACTCAGTCTCCGAGACAGAAGGATGGTGAAAAGTTCTCTGGAGAAAGAAGACATCTTAAATCAGCTGCTAGTACCCTCCGGGGGTCCCAGACCCTACTGATGAAAGTCATAGGGTGACTCATAGGCCACCTTCCTGGAGAAGTGCATGCTTGTGCACTGTCCCAGTAGTTACAGTGGCTCAGAGCACAGACTCTGGGGGCAGGCTGCCTGGACTGAAATCCTGGACCCACCACTTGCTAACTCAGTTACCTTGGGCAAAGTCCTTACCTCCTCTGTGCCTCAGTTTTCTCTCTGTAAAATGGGGACAATAATAATAATAATCATATCCTCCTCATTGGGTTATTGGATGATTAAACATGATGAGGCACTGGGCTGGTGGGACTCAGTGGTTAAGCATCGACCTATGAACCAGGAGGTCACAGTTTGGTTCCTGGTCAGGGTGCATGCTTGGGTTGCAGGCTTGGTCCCCAGTAGAGGGGTGCAGGAGGCAGCTGATCAATGATTTCTCTGTAATTATTGTTATTTCTATCTCTCCCACTCCCTTCCTCTGAAATAAATTTTAAAAAATAAACATATAATCAGTAGAATAGGCATGTAGACTCAGGTTAGGATGGTTGTTACTACTCTATAATTAGTGATGAACCCCAGCAGTCGGCTTTTTTTTTTTTTTTTTTTGGTGGTACATGACCTGTTTATGTCTTATTTTAGGATTGGGGAGGAAGATGCATAGGATTGGGGCCATGTTGTGGGAGCCCCTTACATGTCCCGCGTGGTTCAGGACTCCTGTTCAGGGTTCGAGTTCTGGAGGAGGCCACACACAAAATGAAGAGAGAGAGACTAGAAGAAAATTAATTTAGAATAATGGGGACCAGGCATAGCATCTTTACCTGTAGTGGGTAAGATTGCCCCTACTCTGGTCTTGCTCAAAGCTATTATTAAGGCAATGGGGAAAACAACCATATCCTTATCCTAAGGGCAGGAAATACCAACAACAAAGAGGCAACAAGAATTTACATACCAGTAACAGGTGGAGGTGCTTTAACTATCAATGTCTCCATCGAAAGATGGGTGAATAGCTCCCCCACTATTCAGGGCAATTAAGGTCCACCAGCCTTCAGGCACATTTCTCTACTAAGTGACAACGACTGGTCTCCCACACCATGTGTGTTTTCGAAGAACTTAGTATGAAAAGAATGTAAAATATCTTTGAATAATTTGTTGTGTTGATCATATGTTGAAACAATAGTTTCCACATTGTGTTCAACAAAAATATTATTAAAACTAATTTTACCTGCTTCTTTGTACTTCGCAGAGCATGGCTACTAGGACGTTTGAATTGCATATGGGATGCACATTATATTTCTAGTGGATAGCACAGCTTAGACGTGTCTGATCTGCTTGTGAAGAGGGCTACATTCTGGGAAGATAGGTGTTAATTTTTTAGGAGCATATATATGTACCACACACGCCAGGATACTTTCATTTTCTAATGATAGTAATTAGTGTATTGAATAGTTAATTACTAAATTCTAACCCAGGGCTTCTCTCCCTCATGCTCTTGACATTGAGGCCAGATAATTCTTTGTCGTGGGGCTATCCAATGGGTTGTAGACTGTTACAGCATCCCTGACTCCACTCACTAGATGGATCCCAGTTTTCTCCAGTTATGACAACCAGAAATAGGCTGCCTTATCTAATTGAACTCAAGGTAGGAGTTATCTCTACCTTGCAGATAAGGTCCCAGATTGGTCCAATGACTTGCCTAAGGTCATGTAGCAGGACTGAAACCCAGGCCTTTCCCTTCCTGGGCCACTGCTCTGGTCACTGCTTACCACTGGGCTTTGCTTAGAGCAGCTCTCCAGAGTAAGTGCCATATACCAAGTTTCCCTCTGGGCCCCAGCCTGGCCCTCTGAGGCGCCAGCCCTCACCAGCCATGTGCCCAGTTTCCTTATGTGCAAAATGAGCTTGCACCAGGTTCTACTTTCCCTCGGGTGTGATGAGAATCTAATTATCTTCCCAGGACTAAGGGCAGGTGGATAGAGTTCATGGTTTCTCATTTACTCCTGCTTGTATTTATTAAAACACACTCACAGAGCAGGTCTGCTGTGTTCCAGGCAGTCCTAATCGCCTTACACAGCTCCTCTCTGAGGCAGTTTCTCTCTCACCCCCATTGGAAGATGAGGAGACCAGAGCTCAAAGGTTGAGTAACAAGGTCACATGGCTAGCATGGTGCAAGGTCAGGATTTGAACTCTGATATCAGCTTCCAGAACCCCTACTCTTAACTACCATGCTTCCTTGGGGGCTGATGGAGCTGATGTGTGTAATTAATACATCAGAATTCGGAAGGAGAGATCAAACCCTGGGAACCCATTCTCCCTTAGCCTGAATCCGGGGTCCTGGCTCTGTTGGACCCAGACTCAGCATGTACTTCATAAAGAGCTGAGCAGGGTCAGACCCCTTCCCCCATCCGCCTGTGCATTTATTTCCCTTGGTCGTGTGGGAGGATACAATGGAGTCCAGCTTAAGGACAATGGGACAGCTCAGTGACTAATGCCACTTCTGGGCAGGGTTCCTGCATTCCCCAAGCGGGAGAGAGCTAAAGTTTCCCCAGTGTGTTTAAGGGAGCTGGAGGACCCAGGAGCCAGAACCTCTGCTGGGATCCTCTGGGCCCTTGGCCTGGTGTGTCTAAAAACTCATCCATGTTATGGGATACCTGTGCCCCCTGTCCCCAGCTGCTGCATTTGAAAAGAGGAGCCTAGTGAGCAGCTTGTAACCCAAAGAAATCAAGTGCCTCCTCTGGGAGGCCTTCCTAGATCTCCCGTCCACCCCCACCCCCACCCCCACCCCCGCCCCATTCACTCACACACACACAGCCACCAGGATCTCTCCTTCCAAGCCTTTCTTACCAAGGCCATCGGGGGCTTTTCTAGAATCCCAGCCTCACCCTGCTGTCGCGCCATTTAAAACACCTCAGTGCCTGTCCAGGGCCTTCAGAACAAGACACTGTTGTTCTGCCTGGTTCAGGGGCCCTTCCTGATCAGACTCCAGGTGGCATTCTGCAAAGCCCAGCTGTCAAAACTCTGTAGTCAGATCCTGGTGCCCATTCCAGCCCTTACCCTCACTGCCTCTGTGAGATGGAGAAAGCCACTTCACCTCCCTGGGCCTCAGTTTACCTCCTCTGAAAAATGAGGATACCTCTGGCTACTCTAAGTGTATCCTTGAACTCAGCAGCATCAATCAAGAGTTTGCAGATTCTGAGTTCTGGTGACTCGTGTGCACATAAAATGTGAGACACACTGGTCTACACCACAGGGTCTGGCAAGGGTCAAAGGAGGAGTATCATATGAAAGACTGCCTTGAGTCTGGCACACTGAAAACATACAGGCAGATCTTAGAGACATTGCAGGTTCCATTCCAGGCCACCATAATAAAGTGAGTATTGCAATAAAGCAAGTTGTAATCTTTGTTAGGGGATGGTTTTGCCTTCAGATTGAAAAAACAATACGCAGCCCCTGCAAAGTGTAATAAAATGAGGTCGTCTGTAATTGCTAGCACCTTGCTTGATGCTTCTTCATCCTCTTTCATAATACGGGACTACAGCTGATCCTTGAACAGTGTGGTGTGACCTGCATGGGTCCACTTACATGTGGATTTTTTTCAGTGAATATATACAGTACTGTAAATGTATTTTCTCTTTCTTAGAATTTTCTTATTAACATTTTCTTTTCTATAGCTGACTTACTTATAAGAATGCACTCACCATATAATAAAAGTATAATATGCTAATTAGATCAGACATCCTTCTGGAAGTCCTGGACGAAGCTGGGACTGTGAGGGAAGCCTGGGTCCCGGATGCCAGAGGGAAGCTGGTGGGGGAAGGAAGGCCTCCTCTTGCATGAATTTTGTGCATTGGGCCTCTAGTATAATATATATAACACTAGGGGCCCAGTGCATGAATTTGTGCACCTTAAAAGGAACTGTGGGCTGCTTTGGGCACAGGGGTGGGTCTCGGCCCATCCTCTGCATCCCCACCCAGCCCCTTCCACTGCACTTTCCCCAACCCCCCAGTCCCTGTCTGCCAGCATCCCTGCTGCCACTGCCACTCCCAGGCCCGCTCACACCCACTGACAGCACAAAGTGATTGGGGTTGGCGTCAGCAGTGGGTGTGAACAGGGCCAGTGCCATCAGCGGATATGAGCAGCGGCTGCTGCCCCTGTCACCCCTCAGGAGCAGGGGGAGGTGAAGAAGCCCTGAGGGGCAATTGAGGCTGGCAGCCACTGCTCACACCCATTGATGGTGCCAAGCGATGAGGTCTGGCGCTGGGTGCTGGCAGCGGGTGTGAGTGGTGGCTCTGGCACCGGCTGTAGGTGTGAGTGGGGCCAGCACTGGTAGCAGGTGCAGGCGCTGGGTGGGACTGTGGCATGCGGGAGCAAAGAATTTTCAGTAACTACCTGAGGCATGCCCCAATGATAGCGACTGGCACCCCACCTTGGTCTGATGCCCCTGCTCACCTGCTCCACCATCCTGCTGCAGCCGATTCTCATCATGTTCTGCACTCTGCCGCCTGTTGCCGATGCCCACCATGTTCCACACGTGCCCCCTGGTGGTCAGTACACATCATAGTGACTGCTTGTTCTGCTGTTTGGTCTATTTGCATATTAGGGTTTTATATCTATACATACTAGAGGCCCAGCACATGAAATTGTATGTGGGTAGCTCACTGCCACCCACCACCATCACGAGCCATGAGCCGCCCCTATCGCTCGCTGCGAGTCCCACTTGCGGTCCTGAGGGGAGGGACCAAGAGGTGGTCAATGCACCTCATGGCAACTGGTCGAGCGGTCGTTCTGGTCATTATGCTTATGGTCTTTTATTATATAGGATAGGTGTAAAATATGTGTTAATAGACTGTTTATGTTTTTGGTAAGTTTCAGTCCATAGTAGGCTCTTAGTTAAGTTTGGGGGAGTCAGTATTTATTTGGAATTTTTTACTGTGGGGAGTTGACACCCCTTGTGTTGTTCAAGGTCCACTGTAGCCACATTTCTTAACACATATATCTGAACTATTCATGTCATTGTTTAAAACTAATTCTCCAGAATGCTTGTTATTAGCAGCATGAATTATTCTAAAGGTGTTAGAAAGAGCCTCATTGAAGCTCTAGGAAGTATTATTATCTCCATTTGATTGGTGAGGAAACTGAGGTTTAAAAAGGTTAAGCTGACTTACAACTTAGATCAGGGAGGACACCCCAACTCTCCACACCGCACACCCTTCTGCTCTGTTCCTGCAGGAAGAGGGTGGCACAGGACAGTGATGAAGTGCAGATCCTGCAGCACCTGATGGGCCTGCATTCAAATTGGCTGTGTGACTTTGGCAGATTAACCTCTGTTCTTAAAACTGGTCCTTCATCATACGATTTGGCAAGTGCTGGACTTTACAGGTTTGTTGATTTGTGATTTTTTAAAAATTAAGGTACAGTTAATATACAATAGTACTTTAGTTTTCAGGTGTACAATATAGTGATTTAACATTTATATTCATTACGTGATCACCACAGTCAGGCTAGTAACCATCTGTCACTGTAAAAAGGTGTTGTAATAGCATTGACTATTTTCCTTGTGCTGTATATCCACATGACTTACTGTGGGTTTTTGTGTCTGTGTGTGTGTGTGTGTGTGTTTTAATAACTGGAGGTTTGTACCTCTTATTTCCTTTCACTCTTTTTTTTTTCACCCTTCCCTCAGAAGATGTGATATAGATATACAATGAAATGTTACTCAGCCATAAAAAAGAATGAAATCTTGCTATTTGCAACAACACAAATGAATTTAGAGGGTATTATGCTAAGTGAAATAAGCCAGACAGAGAAAGACGCATACCACATCTTAGTTATGATCTTGGTTATATATGGAATCTAAAAAACAAAACAAACTCATAGATACAGACAACCACCTGTTGGCTGCCATAGGGAATTCTAGCTTTTAATGTACATTCTGAGTCACTAATATGAGGCCATGGGATATCTTCAAGGCGTCTCACCCTCGTTTTTCCCTCAGAGCTCAGAGGCTGGGCAGAGCTGATTTGTTCTTCAGACCTACAACGTGCAGTACTTGGGGCCCACAAAACGTTTAGGGACTCCCAAAATGTTTTCATTTCTTTTGAAATCAAAAGGGGGAAAAATGAATGTACTTCACCATGGATTATATTTACCTTTATACCAAAGCTGATGTAAAATATAATTTTTAAAAAGTTAATGGAGGAGGGGGCTCAAGAAGGCAAAAGTGCTCCTGGTCCTCAAAGTCGTGATGTGGCCCTTGTTCTGGGAACACAGTGGGGGAAATACTGCCTGGTGGAGGCTTCCCCTCACACCTGTGGCTGAACCTGACAGGCTACACCCCACGCCCATGGATCCCTGTTTTCCTGGGAACTAAGGCAGGCTGAACTAGGGGCCCAGGGAACCAATCAAGGCCTGGGAACAGGTAAAGGGGCCCTTCCCTGCCCCACCCGGCCTCAGAGGGATTAGGCCGCCTAGGCACATTTGATACCTGCCAGATCTCAACCACCTGGCTGCCTGGCCCTGGGGAGGGTGCTGGACAAGACTTTGGGCTCAACCAGGGACTGCACCGAGGGCAAAGAGTAGCTCTCACATCTCCCTGATGCCTTGAATGGCCGGCCCGTGGCAGGGCACCCCTGGAGGCCGGCAGTGGCTCCTGGTGCTGCTGGCACTGAGATACCTACTACCCACAGGTAAGGGTTCTCTCTCTGCTGGTCCCAGTCCACTGCGCAGGAGGGGACGCAGATGCACAAGGGCCTGGGCTCATTCTGGCGTGACCTAGAGTGTTAACTACTCTGCATCTCCCTTTCTAGCTTGTTCTCCTCTTCCACATTTCCAAACATGTCACCGAAAGAGACCACCTGTCTCCCCTTCTCCCCTTACGCTCCTTCTCTCCGCCCTGGCATTACATTCCACTGTTATTTACTTAGTTGTCTGTCTCCCTCTTCCCCCAGCCTGTGAGCCCCGGAAGGCAACGACACTGTTTCATTCACTAATGTGTCCCCAGTGCCTGGAATAATGCCTGTCACACAGTAGGCCCTCTGTAAATTTTTATCTTATAACCTTGGTCAGCTCTGGCTGGGTTAGGAAGTACGGTAGCTGCAGGCTCAAATATGGGGTTAATCCCCCCTTCACCTCTCACTGGCTATGACTCCTGAGGCCATTTGACTTGGCCTCTTTAAACCTCAGTTTTCCTTTCTGCAAAATGGACAAGATGATAACAACACTCAGATTTCAGGGCATCATGAAGATAATGTCTGGCATGACAGGTCAATGAACAGTGACCATTACTGTTAGGAAGTGGGAAGGGCACATACTGATGGGGTGAGGGCATGGATGGGGCCTTCACTGTGTGTGCAGTGCTCAGAGGAAACAACATGGTCCATGCAGGCTCAGAAGGAGGCAGCATGATAGCACAGGGAGCTTGGACAGTGGTGATGGTTACACAACAGTGTGAATGTACTTAATGACTCTGAGCTGTACACTTAGAAATGGTTAAGCACATTTTATTGTAGGTATATTTTATCACAATTTTAAAAAATAAAAGGGATTCAGCCCAGTGCCTGCCACAGTGTCACAACTAAATGCTAGCATTTAGTGGGGATGTGAAATCATTCTGTTGATATTAATGTTGGGGTTTGACATGGTGCTAGCTCAGTAAGTGTGAATGACCCTAAAGCCATGGTTGTTATTGACTAAAATTATTTGCTTTCTGCTGGGATTTGTGCTAAGCCCTTTACCCCATTAATCCTGGCTGTGACTCTGTGAAATAGATGCTGTCATACCTAATCCTAACTTGCTACAGGGGAAACTTGGGCACAGAGTGGTTGAATGCCTTGTCCAGAACCACATAGGCTTTGAACTTAGAATTGATGACAGAGTCCACTATGTCAGTATGAAATTATAAGAACAAACTACACAGTCTCTGGCTTCCTCAGACTCTTATGCTGGCTGTGTAAACTAGAAAAAAACAAACAGGAAGTGACATGCAGATGTTGAGGAAATATAATGAAAAACCATTAAACTAGAGTGTGATACACTTCACAGGCAGAGAAATCTCACACTTTTTCAAAGCTAAGCACATACAACTCATTAGTCCCCCTAATTCTTAGTTTCACTTTCCACAGTTTTGGTTGTCTGTGGTCAACTGCAGTCTGAAAATATTTTATGAAATAGTCCAGAAATTATAACTCATAAGTTTTAAGTGGCACCATTCTGAAAAGTGGGTTGACATCTCATGATGTCCCACTCTGTTTGCCCAGGATGTGAATCCTCCCATTGTCTCCTGATGCAGATGCTCCCCATCCCTTAGTCACTTAGTAGCCATCTTGGTGACCAGACCGATCACCTGTCATGGTATCACAGTGCTTGTCCTCAAGTGAACCTCATTTTACTTAATAGTGGCCCCAGAACACAAGAGTAGTGATGTTGGTATGCTAGAGAGAAGCAGTAAAGTGCTTGTTACATAAGGTCAGGTCAGTGGTAGCCTAAGGCTATGTCACAATGCCTACCTATATCATTCACCTCACTTCATCTCATCATGTAGGCGTTGTATCATCTCACATCATCACAAGAAGGGGGTAAGTATAGGACAATAGACATTTTGAGAGAGAGCGATCACATTCACATAATTTTTATTACATATACTAGAGGCCAGTGCACAAATTGGGGGGGTTCCTCAGCCTGGCCTGTGCGCTCTAGCAGTCTGGGATCCCTTGGGGGATGTCCACCTGCTGGCTTAGACCCCCCTCCCTGGGGGATTGAGCCTAAGTTGGCAGTCAGACATCCCTCTGGCAGCCCGGGAGCCCTTGGGAATGTCCACTTGCCAGCAGGGAGCAGGCATAAGCTGTAGTCGGACATCCTTAGCACTGCTGAGGAGGTGGGAGAGGCTCCCACCACCACTGCTGTACTGGCAGCCTTCAGCCTGGCTTGTGGCTGAGCAGAGTTCCCCCTGTGGGAGTGCACTGACCACCAGGGGGCAGCTCCTGCATTGAATGTCTGTCTGCCTCCTGGTGGTCAGTGTGTGTCATAGTGACCAATCATTCCCAGTCATTCTGCTATTAGAGTCAATTTGCATATTACCCTTTTATTATATAGGTACATGGGTGGGGGCCACCTGGTTTGCCCTGAGGGGTGTCCTGGATAAGGGTGGGGGTCCCTCTGGGGTGCCTGGCCAGCCTAGGTGAGGGGCTGATGGTTGTTTGCAGGCTGGCCACAGCCCCTTTAGGGTGAGGGTTTCCACTGGGGTTCTTGGCCAGCCTGGGTGAGTGGCTGATGGCTGTTTGCAGGCTGGCCACAGCCCCTTCAGGGTAGGGGTCCCCCCTAGGGTTTCTGGCCAGCCTGGGTGAGGGGCTGATCGCTGTTTGCAGGCTGGCCACGGCCCCCAGCAACCCAAGCTCCCAGTGAGGCAGGCTGGAAGCAAGTATCTGGGATTTATTTATCTTTTGTAATTGAAACTTTATTGCCTTGAGTGGAGGCCACAGTCAGCCAGAGCAGGTGGGAAGCTTGGCTTCCTCCACTGCTGGGGCAACCAAGCCTCCTGCTTGCTCCAGCTTGGTGGCTGCCAGCTGCCATCTTGGTTGGGTTAATTTGCATATAGTCACTCTGATTGGCTGGTGGGCATGGCTTGGGGCATAGTGGAGGTGTGGTCAATTTGCATGTTTCTCTTTTATTAGATTAGACTAGAGGCCTGGTGCAAGAAATTTGTGCATGCGTGCGGTCCCTAGGCCTGGCCAGCGATTGAAGCACTAGTTTCTGTCGTGAAAGGGCAGGTCTCAGCTGACCTCTTGGCCCTGGACAGCACCTGGACCTCCCGGCTGCCACGCACCCCCTCTGCCTGAGTCATTGGGCCCTGCCCAGCTCCACCACCCCTGGTCACCATCTGCAGGACAATTGGTGAGGTGATCGGGCCCCACTCACACCTGCCTTGGCCTGGCACCACCTGCTCACCTGCTCCTCCATCTCCCTGTGGTACCACTCTTGTTGGGGCCCATTGGGGCCAGCAGTGCCTGCCATGTTCTGCGCTGCCCGCTGGTGGTCAGGCATGTCATAGCGAGTGGTCTAACTCCCGGTGGAGGGGACAATTTACATATTAGGCTTTTATTATATAGGATTCAGTGATATCTGCAGTTTCAGGCATCCACTGAGTGTCTTGGAACATATTCCTGATTGTTAAGGGGAGACTGCTGTACATACATGTTTTCAAGATAAATACTAATTAATCCTTAAGTAAGAGGACCTGATGACACACAGGTCATTCAAGAGTCACCCTGGAGTTGAGATGACCATCTGTGTAGCTATTGGGTTTATCCTCAGGGAGACCAAATTTTTCACAGCTCCATGGCAGGAGGTGATTTTGCAATTTGGAGTATGGCACCCACTAAAGTTGAGCTACTACCTTCCCACAGAAACTGGGAGGCAGGGAGACTAAAGCCTCTTGTTTTTATGTTTATTGTCCTGACATAGACAAGTCCAGGATGTAAAGTCAAAGGAGGGTAAATAAGGGAGCAGAGAGGGGGGTTGGAGGTGGTTTGCCTTGTTGTTGTCACTCGGGACTGCAAAGAATTCACAGGGATTGGATCTTACAGGAGCAAGAGTATTATGGGTCTGTAGTCATAGTAACTGGAACATGGATGGAGACCCAGGAGAGAGCACCTATTTCTAAAACTGCCTCCCACATGTTACTTATGCTCCCAGGCTCCTCTCCTAACTTCTCCCTTGGCATAAAACTACTGCATTCTGCTCTCTTGCCTCTTTTCTCCAGCAACACTGGTCTCTGCTATTTCTGGAGAGGCTTGGGCCACAGGGCCTTTGCACTTGCTGTTTGTTCTGCCTGAGTGTGCTCTCTGTAGCCCTTCCAAGGCTGGTGCAACCTCTCAAAAAATAACAGGAAATAACCTGTTTTAGAATCTTCAGACTGTTTCAGTGTCTGAAATTACCCTGCTTGTTTAATGATTATATTTCCACCACTAGATTGTTCAGTGAGAGTGATGAGGTGCAAGGTAGTGAAGAGCACCTGTGTGGGGCCAGACAGCTGGGGTACAAATCCCAGTGAGGCTGTGTGTGTGACTTGGAGCCTCTCCAAGCCTGTTTCTTTCTCTATAAGAAGGGGGAAGTAGAAGGGTTTCAAGAAAGATTAAATAACAACGTGTAGAACACATAGGGAACACAGAACAGGCAATCTATACCTGTTTGCAGTTATAATAATACAATCCTAAGCTTCTAGCACAGAATGTAGCCCATATTAGACACCCAGGTTATATTTACTGACTGAATGGGCAGATGAATGGTAGGTTTTAGAGCAGAGAAGGGCAGTACCAAGCCCTTTCTGAGCTCCGGACATTCCTCACATCAAAACCAGAGAGCCTGGCTAGAGGACAGGGACGGGAGCGGGGGGGGGGGGGGGGGGGGGGGGGGGGGGGGGGGGGGGGGGGGGGGGGGGGGGGACGACTGTTCTGTCCAGGGCTTCCTGATTTATACTCTCAGCCTTCAGGCTCCCCACTTCAGAGCTCAGATGTCAGATAAAACAAACAGGAGAGAAATCATGTAGGTAAATATGGTCTTGTCTGTCTTTGAGGAGCTGGAATCTTGAAAACCCAGTTTCATCTTAAAGGTGCTGCCCCTGCTGGTTTTGCTCTCAGAGCCCAGTGAGAGCAGCCCTTGGCACAAAGCCAGAAAATAATCAAACTTCTGTTTGTCCCAGCCCATATTTTTGCTTCCCTCCAATTTTGGAAGGGAAAAATGATGCTCCCTGCAGGGCACCTGCCCTCCTTCCCATTTCCCACCCCTGACAACATAGTTTTATTGTTTTCCGCAGGGCTGCTCTTGTGGTCTTGCAGCAAGAAAGTATCTGGAGGCTTCCTCTAGCCTGTGAGCCTCTGACCCGTCCTGTTCGGTTAAGATGAAAGAGTGTCAGAACTGCTCAGCTCAAGCCTTCACTAGGCCTGCCAGGAAGTCATTATATACTTTAGGCCCCTGGGTGCTCCAGGGCGCAAATGTCAGTGGAAGCAGAGAGAGAAAAGAACAGAGGAAATAACAGCTTGGCTATTTTTCTTCTCTTGCTTCCCCACTCTTTAGGGTGACAGGGATGAGGAGTGAAAGATATGAGAGGAGAGAGATGGAGAGAGAGAAAGAGAGAGAAGAGAGAGGAAAAGAGAGAGGGGGAGAGAAGAGGAGAGAGGGCCAGTAGTAATGAGAGGTGGGAAAGAAGAGAAAGGTAAGATGAGCAGACAAGGGAGGAGAAAGAAGAAAAAGGGGAGAAAGGAGGGAGAGAGAGAAAGAGAAAAAGGAAGGGGGAGAGGGGAAGGAGAGGAAGAGAGGGGGAGATGATAATGGGGGGTGAGGTGAAGTGCCAGTTTGCCTGCATTTCTATCCCATTTATAAAGTGTCATCTTCTTGCTGTCACAAAGTATGGCACATGAACATGTCACCGGAGAAGAGAGGGGCTCATCTCTCCCAGTTGCTGCTGGGGGTGGAGTTCTTGTGATATCTTGAGAAAAGGAATTTTCTGAGCCTCAGACAGGAGGATGTGGTATCATAGAATGCTTTGTTTCCATGGAATTATACCCCTGGGTTTTCAAAATTTTATTTTCCTTAATCCAGTCAATGAACAAAACTATTTATTGGATGAAGGTTCAACATATTTAAATCGGTGGCTCTCAAGCCTGACTGTAATATCTGAGTGCCCTGCAAGCTTCAAAAACAATCCTATGCCAGTGTTCCACCTGGAATTTGTAGTTTTATTTAAAAAAAAAACCCACAAAAAAAAGCTTCTGCAGGAGATTTTAATCTATAGTCAGGATTTAGAACCATTGGTTTAATCAAAAGTTTTCAAATAATGGCCCAGGGCTTGACTCAGGTCCTAGGATGTGTTTGTTTTGCTGCACAGTGTCATAAAATATTTGCATTTCTTGTCAGTATGTTAAAACTTACAGTTCATAAAGTTTCTAGGTTTCCAATTTATTTTTAAAAGTTTGAAGTTTCAGCTACCCTAGGTGGTCAGAGAAGTTTTGTTGTTTGTTAAATAAAGGACAACAGCATTCAGGAGGTGAGATTGGGCCCTGGCCGGTGTGGCGCAGGTGGTTGAGTGTCATCCCATGTACCTGGCCTCTGGTTTAATTCCTGGTGGGGGTGCGTACCCAGGTTGTGGCTGGATCCCCTGTGGGGGGCGTGTGGGAGGCAGCCAATAGGTAAGTTCCAAAGTTGTTAGAGTCTGATGCCCATGCCTCTCCGCTCCGCCATGAGCTGTCTTGAAGTGGAAGCATCAGCAAAGGTTTTGGGGTATATTACAAGGTGTATGTGGCCTATGGTGGTGCATTGGCCAGTGTTGCTGGAGTGCAGAGTATGTGGAAGGGAGGGCTGTGACAGGGAGGGGTGAAAAATAAAGCTAGAAGGGTGTGTGGGGGCCAGCCAGATATTGAGCAACAGCCAGAGGTTTTGAGGCCTCATTTAGGGAGAGCCTCTAAACAGCATCTGATCTGGGACAGGCCAGTGAAGATAGCAGCCCAAGTCTTTTGAGCACCAGCTATTTGCTAGGACCATCATCCATGGTCTTTCTCACGGAGTCCTTCAAAAACTTTTGAGGAGGTGATATTATTGTCATTTCCATTTTACACATAAAGAAACTGAGGCTCAGAAAAGCCCATACAACTGGTTAAGGATTGCATCTCAATGCCTTATTCCTGGCCTGGCCGCACCAGGGAACTGCTTAATCTGTTTGTTATCTTGAGTAACAAGACCAGCCCCAATTTCAGGAGACTAGGAGAGGAGAAAGAGGTAAAAGTTACATTAGGATATGAAGAGCCTGTCACAGTGTGATATAAAACGTTTGAAGGAGGTATGGACCCTGGTGCCTAAGAAATCGTATGACACTTGAAAGAATAGAAAGGACTTTCTGTGGTTGGGAAAACCTGATGGCAAAGTGTTGTGGGTGGAGGAATTATGAAAGGAACCTTTAGACTTCAGAATTGTGTATGACATTTGGTCAGAGAATGAGACCATTATTCTAGGTCTCACAGGGACCCATGATCTCCCCCCACCAAAGCTCAGTAACCATTCATTCATCCATTGTCAATTAACTATTTGTAATGTGGTAAGAAGTGACCAGAAGCCAATAAAGCTATTATTATTGATTATATAAAGCAGGGTTGGGGAACCTTTTTTCTGCCAAGGACAGAATATATCATGAATATTTATATCATTCTTGGGGCATACAAAATCATCAACTTAAAAATTAGCCTGCTATATTTATTTTGGTCAGACATTTAATTAAGTCACCCCTAATGCCTTGGCAGGGCCAGATCAAATGATTCTGTGGGCTTTATACAGGCCTCAGGCCAGACGTTTCCCACCCTGATGTAGAGTATTATTATTACTAGTCATGTTTAGATAACAATTATTATTGCGAAAGCTCATTACACCATTTTCTTGATTTTTACACTGTAACAATCACTGTGCTGAGAGCTCTTCATTAAAAATTAATGCTACTTAATCCTCTCAACAGTGTGTGAAATCAGAATTTCTATTTGTGTATGTTTTGTAGTTGAGGAAACTAAGGCTTAGAAGAATTAAACCCCCAGAGGTGGGGTTTGGGGATTTAGGTCCAGGGGGCCACACCCCTCTTTAGCAGAAAGATAGGGATTTTTCAAAGGAAAGAGGAAGAGGGAGGACATTAGGGGGTGGTTAAAAGGAGGAGAGTGAGAGAGAACAGGAGAAAGGATTTGAGCAGAAGCTCTTTTTCATCATGTATTCATGTCACAAACATTTTTGAGCACCTACTGTGTGCTAGATACTGGGTATGCAGTGGTGAGCAAAATGGGCTTTGACTTCTTGGAGTTGATGTTTCAGAAGAGGCCAACGAACAAGTGGAGGAAGGTATTATGTCTGGTGGTAATAAGAGCCTTGGAAAATATAGGAGGGACAAGGTGGGTGAGAGAGCTGGTGTGGGGAAAGGGTGGTCCCTGAAAAGGTGACATCTGAGTGAAGGTCTGACTGAGGTGAGAATGGAGCCATGTAGATATTTGGCAAAAGGATGCTCCAGGCAGTGGGAACAGTGAGTACAAGAGCCCTGAGGCTGGAGTGACTTTGAGAAACAGCAGAGAGATTGGAGTGGCTAAAGCAGAGTGAATAAGGGGGAGAGAAGCAATTAGAAGGACCACAAGATAGGGATAGGGTGGAGGATGGGGGATAAATCAATAGATTGTCCTAAGTCATTGTAAGGAATTTGGCTTTTACTCTGAGAGAGATACAGGGCCATGGCTCTGGCTGATGGTGCTCTGATTCTTATTTATAACAATCTCTTTCTGGCTGCTGTGTGGAGAACAGCCCTGCAGAGGAAGAGGGCAGAGAGACCATTAGGAGGCTAACTGACCATTCAGGAGAAAGATCTGATGGCTGGACCAGGGAGATGGTGAGGATTGTTCGACTTGTGGATAGGTTTTAAAGACCTTAAAGGATTTGCTGATTTCCAGGCTGTTGGTGCATCATGATGCAGGGGCATCAGGTGGTTGAGAAGGGAAATTCGTGGTGCCCCACATTAGTATTTTCTGAAGGCCTGGGGGTAAAAACTCACAGTAGAGGAAAGGAACAAGCACATGTTCATTGCCGCTTTCATGGAAGCAGCGAGAAGGAGGCTTCGATCTGGAGTGGTGATGGGAAGTGTACTGCATCTGGGTCAGGTGGCCCGAGAGAAAGCTCCAGGGCCACGTGAGTGTAGTGAGTGAAGAACTGGGGAATTCTGGATCCCCTGGATCTGTGAAGCTGGAGGGGGGGAAAGTAAGAAAGACAACTACAGCTGCCCTTTCTCTGAGCGCTTATTGTGCTTGGCCCATGTGCAAAGCTACTAGCTGAAGTTAATGGTTGGCACAGCGATTTTTGAAAGGGTATTCATTCATTCATTCATTCATTCATTTATTCTATAGTGTTTAAGAAAAAATAATTACATGTTTTAAAGCATGATAACAATGACTTTATTTAAGGGGATCTATCTAGATAGGTGTAGGGACCACTTCGATGGAATTTTCCATCGGGGAAGAGAGGCTGGCTCACCTCCAAATACAGCATGGGCAAGTGGGACTTCATAGCCAAGGAGCAGGGTGGGGATTAATGGATGGAAAAATTCCTAAAAGAAACATTAAGTGTAAGAGGATGTCTGGCTAAGCTATTAGATATTATTATATTATATCATTAGACATTAGCTATGAGAGCTATCAGGGTGAGGGTTTTTGCTAAATTGACTTAGGAGGGTTCTTGCTAAAATTGAATTTTACAAGGAAATACACAGATGGATCTAGAAGAAGGTCCTAGAGCTTGACTAAAGTTTGGTCAAGCAAAGAATCTTTATCACCAGCCAGATATCCTGTGATACTGTAATCTAAACTAATAAAAGCGAAATATTAAAATTAACCGTTTCTCCGAGACAGGGTAAGCCACGCCCACCAGCCAATCAGAGTGGCTGTATGCAAATTAGCCCAGCCAACATGGCGGCCGCCACTCATGGACCTGAGTAAACGTTTAGGCAGCGTCCATTGCAGCAGGAGCGAAAGCGATACTGTTTTCGGCCCTCGGCGGGCAGCCTCCGAAACATGTTTCAATAATGTAACAATCGTAGAATCCTCGGGAGCTGAAGGGAACAGCAGACCTAGCCTGAGTCTAAAACTATAACATTGTTGCAGTATAGACTCTGCGAGGTGAGGCAGAGAGAGGCTTTGTTACATGTGTAGGCCGGCTTAAAGGAACAGTGTATCAATTATAGGAGAAAACCCCCAGAAATCTGTGTCCAGCCAGCCTTGCTGGGACGTTGGGTCAATGGGAGCTGTGAGCAGCCTTAAAGCCCCTCACCCAGGCTGGTCAGGCACGCCAGCAGGTGGGCATCCCCCGAGGGGTCCCAGACTGCGAGAGGGCACAGGCGGGGCTGAGGGGCCTCCAGAGTGCACAGAGCGGCTGCAGGGCGGGACAGCGCAGGACCCAGGACCCGTGATGGGAAAGAGGTGGCAGGGTTGGAGGGCACCGGGAAGTGGATAAGAGGCGGCAGGGGGTCAGTGGGCTGCTTGGTGGGCTCCCCAGGCCCTTTGCGGGGCACCAGATAGTGGGTAAGAGGCGGTAGGGTCGGCGGGCTGCTTGGTGGGCTTCCCAGGCCCTTTGCGGGGCATCGGGGAGCAGGTAAGAGGCGGCGGGGTCGGCGGGCTGCTTGGTGGGCTTCCCAGGCCCTTTGCGGGGCACCAGGAAGCGGGTAAGAGGCAGCTGGGTCGGTG
>PVJC01012764.1:0-39137 GCA_004026665.1 Murina feae | reverse complement strand
GATAGGCCAAAATATCAGCGTGTGTGCCTCTGATGAAACCAAGCTAACACATGAGCAGATGAGAAAATGTAATACATACAAAACAACTACATCCTCCGCCTTCTAATTCCTGAGGATCAACAGACAGAATAAAATATTAAAGCGTGTGCCTCTGATGAAACTAAGTTAACACATGGAAAGAACAAGAGCAACCAGTTTGAGTGCTTACCTCATCCCAGAGTTGACATTTAGAGGGACCCTTGGATAATAACTGGTTCCTGGACTAGTTACCTTAAAGTGAAACCTACTGGTAAACAAGCTCTATCCATACACACAAGTAGCCAGTGAACCTTTTATAATTTTATTCTTTTTTAAAAATATGTATTTTTACTGATTTCAGAGAGGAAGGAAGAGGGAGAGAGAGATAGAAACATCCATGATGAGAGAGAATCATTGATCGGCTGCCTCCTGCAAGTCCCCCACTGGGAATCAAGCCCACAAACTGGGCATGTGCCCTTGACTGGAACCTTTCAGTTCATAGGCTGATGCTCTATCCACTAAGCAAAACCGGCTATGGCTATTATTTTATTCTTAAATATAAATGGAAAAAGTCACAATGCATTAAAGAGTAAGACCAAAACAAAACAAAAATAATACTGAGAAATTAAGGAACAGGAGAACCTTGCAAACATTACAATCAGTTTTAGCATTAAAAAAAATTTAATGCCTATTAACAAATTCAGAGTTCCAAGAAAAACTGTATCTAAGAACCAGATGATTTAAAATAGAAACTTTCAAGGAACAAGAAATATTTTTTACATGTTAAAAATAAAAACACAGACCAGCTGGCATGACTAAATGGTTGAGCATCAACCTATGAACCAGAAGTTTGTCACAGGCTCGATCCCCAGTGGGTGGCGTGCACGAGGCAGCCAGTCAACGATTCTCTCTTATCACTGATGTTTCTGTCTCTCTCTCCCTCTCCCTTCTTCTCTGAAATCAATAAAAATATATTTTAAAAATACATTTATAAAAAAAAGAAAAACAGCCATGGCCAGGTGGCTCAGTTGGTTGAAGCATCATCCCATACCCCAAAACGTTGCGGGTTCAGATTCCTGGTGAGGATACATATTGAGGTTGCAGGAGGCAACTTATCAATCTGTTTGTTTCTTTCTCTCTCTCTCAAAACAAAAAAACACACACAAAAACATATCCTTGGGTGAGAATTAAAAAAATAATAAAATACATAAAAAATAAAAACATGAAAAGCGGATGATTTATAAGACAATGAAAAATCTCCTAGAAAACACACACACACAAAACAAACCCAAGCATTATAATAGAAAAGGTCTAAGCAGATTCCTGCAGTATCAGGACAAAGGGCAATCCTAAATGCTTGTGGCAGTCAAGGGCATATGGTCTAAGCTCACAGAATTACAGGATTAAAGCAGGAGGGGAGAAAAGTGGAGGAACAAGTCTCAAAAATCAGAAAGGCTTCTTATCAGTGATGATTAATGCAAGAAGGAATACAGCAAAATTTCTGAGAGCAAATTACTTTCACATCAAAAGTTCATAACATTAAAATGTGAGAAATAAAGGTATTTTTAAATCTGTAAATACTCAGTTTTTCTTTCATATATATGTTACTTGAAAACTCAGGAAATAAAGAGGAAAACTCTATACCCAGGACACTGCAGTGCCCACTAAGTAGAAGGGAATATGCTGGAGCAATATTGAAGGCCTGGGAAATAATCAGAGTTCATACTGTTGTAGAGGACATAGGGATCAAAGAATACAGTATTCTGGGGTAAAAAAAATTCTGAGGCCATCTTTAAAAATTTGGACTAGTTTGGGAAGGCAATAAGGGCTGGTAATGTAAGGGGAAAAAAGGGATCAGAAATCTCAGGAAAAGCTAGATGGGAAAGGAGTAGTGGGTTGGGTAGCAATGTTTTCACAGTTGTAATAAATGTGTTCATTTGCAAGTTTTATGCCTTATCCAAAAAAGGGAAGATAGTAATAATTTAAAACAGAACATATGATCAATTTTATTAATATAAAAATATAAAGATGGGTAGGGAAAGAGAAAAAATTAAGAAAGGACAGGCACTACTAATATTCTTATTTGACTTAGGGGAATCAAAAAATACTATCCTCCATTTTTACAGAAGTTAAAAAATATAATCTGTAAGGGCTTCTCAAAATGTGGTATATGGGTTATGGTAGTATTAGAGATTAATTTAAACTTCCATCTATCTATCTATCTATCTATCTATCTATCTATCTATCTATCTCTATTTATGGTAGGTGGTATCAATTTTTCCTTTCTGGTAAAACATAATTGTCTTTAAAAAGGTAAGTTAAAAACTTATTTTTAAATTAGGAACATTAATAAAGGTGGCAGGCAGGTACCACAAAAACTGCGAAGGGGTATTCAAATGAAGTATAATAAACACCTCAACATATAAAACTAAACAGGGAATTTAGTAAACATTATATTGGGAGAAATACATAAAGAACACAGATGATAAATGAGTTAAATTTGCATCATTAACAATTTACATTTACTTATACTTAAAGCAAAACACAGCAATATAAGCACATCATTCAGAAATATGAACTTAATTACATACGATATTAATTTAAAGCTATAACAAAAGTGGTTTCTTTGGGTGAGTAGGTCTGAGAATGGGGAAGGAAGAAAGACCATGATCTACTACAAGTCCTTCTGCGCTACATAATTATTCAATGACATGTATGCCTGTACTGCTTTCTAAGGATGGAACAGAGGTAAAGTGGGAAATCAGGTCAGCAAGTTAAGTATTAGCAAGAAATAAACTAAGAAAAGCCTTCTAAAGTGACTGAAACTTACCTACTGGGGCCTGGGGGGCTCCAAAGCCCAAAGTGGCTGTCGAGGTATTAAATCCAGGGGCCCCAAAGGCTCCTGTACCAAGAGGCCCTCCGATCTTAGGTTGGTTGTTCCCAAACAAAGATGCCTGTCCAGCACCAAGAGCTATGGAGACAAGAGGAAAGAAAAATGCGCCACAGAAGATCTTTGAATGTTGTACCAGAGGCCAGTTACTTAAAAATATAATACATTTGGAAAATTTATAATTTGTTGATCATTCATTTCAACAGAAGACCCAATATAGTAAAGGCTAACTATATGCCATGCACTGTGCTGAGTACATTATAAATATCATAAGCAAAATATTTAACCTCTCTGCATTGTTTCCTCAACTATAAGAAAATAACACATAACTTAGATATTTATCCTATGATTTAAATAAATACATATTAAGCAAGTAGATGGTAGATATTAACACTCTTCAAATAACTAGTATCATCTCATTTAATCTTTATAAGCATGGAAATAGGAGCTATTAACTTTAGACTTTTATAAAAAACTAAATGAATAAAGATTTAATTAAAAAAAAAAAGAAATGCCTTGTGATAACATTACTGAAGAGAATCAAGTTTCAATATGAATCAGATCAGATGGAATAAGAACTTATTTTTGCCCTAGCTGGCTTTGCTCAGCAATTAGTGTTGGCCCAAGGACTGAAGGTTCATGGGTTGGATTTTGGTCAAGGGCATATGATTGCAGGCTCGATCTCTGAGCACATGCGGGAGGCAACCAAACGATGTGCCTCTCTCTGTCTTTCCCCTTCCCTTCCACTCTTAAAAAAAAAAATCAATGGAAAAAATATCCTCAGGTGAGGATTAACAACAACAAAAAATTTATTTTCACCAGAGGGAAATCCAATGCAGAAATGCGTAATATTTTAAAGCCAAATAATTAACTTATGGATCTTGTCGGAAATGGTTTTAAAAGTATGAATTAGGGAGAATTCATTTATTTAGAATAAGTTACTTGCATATATTATTTAAAAGATGTCCATCTCCTCCTCCTCAATAGGTTATTGGCAATTTGGAAGATCTAAAGTTCCTTCTAAGTGGGTGGGGAACATATGGTGCACTAAATCATTTGATCAGGCCCTGCCAAGGCATTAGGAGTAAGTTTATTAAATGTTTAACCAAATACAGCAGGTAATTTTTAAGTTGATAATTTTGTATGGCATGTGAATGATGTTATAAATATCACCAATAGCCCTTGGGAGGAAAAAGTTTCCCAACCCCTGATCTACAGCATCAACACATCTTTTTTTTTAATGTTTTTATTGATTTCAGAGCAGAAGGGAGAGAGAGAGAAAAATCATGATGAGAAACAATCATCGATTGGTTGCCTCCTGCATGCCCCACACAAGGGATTGAGCCTACAACCCTGGCATGTGCTCTGAGTGGGAATCAAACTGTGGCCTCCTGGTTCATAGGTCAATACTGAACCACTAAGCCATGCTGGCTGGGCCATCAACACATCTTGACAGAGATATGGGTCACCAGGAAAATCACTAAAATCATTTCAAAGAGATAACAATTGAAAGTTAAAAATATCAAATGGGAAATGTTTTGAAATCATAACTAAAAAGAGAAGAGAAAGTTTATACTCAGAAAATTCACACTATAAAATAGTGAGGGTGACTATTAAATGGACAAAATATTCCCTAACTGTCCAATCTCATTAATAATAATAAGAAAACAATGTAGCAATGGGATTATTTCACCTTAAAAATCCTATTCAGGAACAGGGACTAAATCCTAAACCATTAGAATTTGGTGAAAATTCCAAGAAAAACTAAAATTATATTACTCTTCCAAAGGACATAGGACATGGCCAAATTTTAGGATTCTTTATTCTTCTAGATAGCAAACACATCTTTACTCCCAAATAAAAACTTAGATGAAATCCACAAACATATAAAATGGATAAAAATGTCTGTTCTGAATGGGTATGTATTTCCCTTACCTTTGCAGCAGCCATTAATAAAAAACCAACTAACATTCTAAAAACAACTATATTTTAATAATCCACAAAAGTATAAAAAGACATTGAGAGGTTCAGGTGACCTGGAAAGGAACTGTCACAAAATGGCCTGCATACTGTTAGAATTTATCAAGGGAATGATGTATTTTATCTAGCTCTGTCCTATAGTATGCACAGGCAGCTCTTTATACTTAATGAAAGGACTTACAAGGACATTATTGAGTATGATAATGGCAATTTATGAAATGTTCTGTATTTATGATCAGGTGAAGTCATAAGGAAGATATATGGGGGCACCGTGGTAATAGTGATCCTAGAAACTCCACAAAAAAGTGAAAATGATTATATTCCTTTAGAGATCTTCTAATAAATTTTAGAATTTTACCTATGGTATCTATTAGCATGGGGTAGATTTTTCTGTGTATATCTTAGTATAACTATTGACATTATTAGCTATACCCTTAAGCTTATTATTTCATAGGAAACTTTAAGCATTAAAACTTGTTAATATTACTACTAAGGAATTACCAAGAAAATGGCATGCCATTGATAATGTTGATAGTTAATGTCACTATGAAGAAACTGATATGCCCATAATTTAATGAGAGTTCCTTCATCGAAGCACATGAAGGGGACTTTATCACATGCCAAATAATATAAAATATTTTCTATTGATCGATCATTTAAATCTAAGTGTACATCAAATCTTATGTATATGTATATTTCATATTTCTAGTCAACTATGCATGAAGTAAGCAAAGTCCTATGTTACAGGGAAATTTACTTCTTTTGAGGTATGAGTTTGAATCTCCATCACTGAAAACAAGAAGCTGCACAGGAATACCGATTTACCTAATGCCCCCCCTCCCCCAAAAAAACTCAGCCCAAAGCTATAGCGTTATTCTCCTTATGATACCATAAAATGCAGAGTTCATGAATGTGCAAGTTTATATACAGTAGTCTCCAGACACATTCCTCTCAAAGTTAAAAAAATCTGCTTTCACAGATGCAATCAATCATCAAAGAATTCCAATAACATGTGCTTGGTGATTCTTAAAATTCTCATTTCCCTATATGATCTGCCTCTAAGGCTGCAGTTTAAAATTCTTTATTAATTCTATTTACCTTTTAGTTTATGGGAACTAGGCACAAATGAGGAATATATAACAGTAATAAAAATGCAGTTCATTATCTGAGGGGTAGAACACTTTAAGAAAAACAAAATATATTCAAACTAATAAAAAGGCTGAGATATTATGTTATGATGGAATAGAAGACAATAGCATCATAAAAGAGGTAACAGAACAGTTTATAATCTTGGTCTTCGAGGGAGCATTGCTAATCATAACCTGCAAGACTAAAAAGCCAAAGAGGAGAGAATGACAATTTTGACCGCGTAAAAATAAGACTTGTATAAGATAACATGAACAAGGTAAAATAAAGACTTGGTGGAAGTATCTATAAGACATTAGAGCAGCATCTTACCTAGGCCTTAGACTTGTAGTTACTATCCTGTCTAGTGTCAAAACTACCCTGGGGGAAAAACTCTTAATTTGTCCACACCAAATTCCTCCAGTATTAAAAGAAAACATTGATGTCAGACAATATATACGGCTTAAGTTTAGGAGTCACACTGTACAAAAATTTTTTTAGTTCTACATGTGGTCGAATTTAGTAAGTTTAAAAGCTCAAATGAAACTGTCATACAACCAAACAGAATATCCACAAAATATATAAAGCACTCTCAGAAATTAAGAAACAATGATCACCTATTATGGAATAGGGAATTCAAAGATTAAAATGGCCGGTAAAGCCCTAACTGGTTTGGCTCAGTGGATAGAGCATCGGCCTGCAGACTCAAGGGTCCCAGGTTCGATTCCGGTCAAGGGCATGTACCTTGGTTGTGGGCACAACCCCAGTAGGAGGTGTGCAGGAGGCGGCTGATCGATGTTTCTCTCTCATCGATGTTTCTAACTCTCTATCCCTCTCCCTTCCACTCTATAAAAAATCAATAAAATATATTAAAAAAATAAAAATAAAAATAAAATAAAATAAAATGGCCGGTAAACATAGATAAGGATATCCTTCACTGCTAATCAGTGAAGTGCAAATTACAATATACCAATTTTCACTATCATGCATGTAAAGATGAAAAAGCCCAACAATATGGAAAAGGTGTAAGAAATGAGCACTTTATACAATGTGAACAAAAATGCAAACTGGCAATCTTTATAGAAGACAAATTGTTAGCAACACTGACCAAAATGTAAAAAAATCTGTCTCTTCTGACAGAATTCCAATTCTAAGAATCAATCCTATATAATATACACAAAATTACATCACAAAGATCTTTATTAATGCATTGCTAATAACATTAACTAACTCAAATGTTCATTGAAAAAGGAAAAGTTAAATAAATTACAGTGTGTGCATACATGTGTATATACTATATACGCACACGTGCACACACTAAAATGCTCAAGTTATATTTAAAGAATGAGAGCCCTAGCTGGTCTGGCTCAATAGATAGAGCGTCAGCCTGTGGACTGAAGGGTCCCAATGCCCTGGTTGCAGTCTTAATCCCCAGTAGGGGGCATGCAGGAGGCTATCTCTCTCTCTCTCCCCCTCTCCTTTCCTCTCTGAAATCAATAAAAAATATATATATATTTAAAAAAATGAGTTAGAACTATATATATGAAACAAAAGAAAAAACACATGCCAAAAATGTCATGGAAAATGAAAACAAAAAACACAGAATACCGCATAAGGCACTTGCTTTCAGTTTGAAACATTTTGACTGCAGCACATAATATGAAATACACTGAGACCCTGAACACTAATACACTACATAACCAAAACAAGTCAAATAAAACAATACTTAACCTTGCTTTACATAATAATTTTTATTTAAATTCTAGTTCATTTTTAAAAAATGCTAGTTGTACCTAGCTGGTGTTGCTCAGTGGTTGAGCGTCAATCTATGAATCACGAGGTCATGGACTGATTCCCAGCCAGGGCAAGTGCCTGGTTTGCAGGCTCGATTCCCAGTAGCGGGTGTTCAGAAGGCAGCTGAATGATGATTCTCTCTCATCACCAATGTTTCTCTCCACGCCCCCCCTCCATCTTCTCCCTTCCTCTCTGAAATCAATAAAATATATACTTTTTAAAGATACTAGTTGCAGCCACATTAATACCATATTCAACTAATTATTGTATTTCATCATTTGGCTTAAAAAAGCATTCATGTATAGTTTCCATTGAAAAATACAACAAAAAAAAGCCTATATATGTGTATATATATTTAAGCACAAGTTTGAAAAATGTATTTAAGGGGTCTGACAAGATACATGCCAAACTTTCAATAGCCATACTTCACAACTGAAATATGTGGACATTTTATGATACTACTATATTGTTGAAAAATATTTTACAAGCACTTATATCTTTTATTTAAAAAAAGAAACAGTTCACAGCATATAACAAGCATGACAAACAATCAGCACATAGAAGCAAAGACAGCAAATTACTGGTCAGTGGAAGCAAAGACCAATGGAAATAAATGTTACAGAAGTAAATGACCACACCCATGGTCAGATAAATTGGGAAAGGCATAACTATATGCTTAAACAACCTTGTTGACCTGTACATGCTAGAACACTTATTCATTTTATGACTACCACCACTTCTCCATTGTTTAAAGCAGTTAGGCAGGTAGAAGGGTCAATGTCTTCAAAGACACTGAAAAAAAAATTATCAACAGCAGGAGGTGTGACACCGCAGTTCTGTATCAAGGTGAAAAGAATTGAAAAGTATGCACAGACTTTGCAAAAAGTCAGAATATGTGGGTAATAAAGCTTAATAAATAGCTCAGGGTCTCAAATCCTGGTCACAAAGGTAACACAGGGGAACCCAAAGTTAAAAATGTCACCATACTGCCCTAACCGGTTTGGCTCAGTGGATAGAGCGAGGGCCTGCGGACTGAAGGGTCCCAGGTTTGATTCCAGTCAAGGGCATGTACCTGGGTTGTGGGCACATCTCCAGTAAGGGGTGTGCAGGAGGCAGCTGATCGATGTGTCTCTCTCATCAATGTTTCTAACTCTCTATCCCCCTCTCCTTTCCTCTGTTAAAATTCAATAAAATATATTTTTTAAATGTCACCATATAACAAGTCTTGCATTACACACTGAAAACCCCAGATAGATCAAGACTGTCAGAGGACAAACATGTTACAGAAAGGGAGCATAAGAAAAATGTGACAATGTTTTAAAACCTGGCAAAGCATAACTGCTGAGAATGTTTTATAAATCAATTTATGAAAATGAAAATTTAGACCTCTAATTTCCAGGCATATATCAAATACAAGCCTTAAGTTCCAGCAATTAGAAAGCCAAAATTATTACTTCCTAAATCTCATGGTACAATTCCTTACCTGTTCCAAATCCTGTACCAAGCCCAGTTCCCAGAGTTCCGGGTCCTGGTTTACTTCCAAAAATACTATTCCCAGTGGTATTTGTGCCAAAACCTAGAAAGATAAAAGAATGAGTGGACTGTACTTTAAATACAACTCACACTTTCCTGCACAAGGGACTTTAATGCAAAGCAGTCTGACCCTAGGTTTTATGTCCTTTCAGTTAGATATCCTAATGGTAGGCTAATTTATTAATACTACAAGTTTTCCTATTAATACATTTCAGCCTTGAAATACTAATTCAATATAGGATAATATCCAATTTTTAAAAGCAAAGTGATTGTGCTTGAGCTTGGGAAACATTACCGTTGTAAGGCTCAAAGTCTCCAACCTATGCCTCATGATAAAATATTAGAAGGAAAAGTCATTCCCTCAAACTTTCACTAAAAAATAAGATAGTCAACAAATAAAGAACTTTACTGAATCTAAAGGTTCTTGCTAAGAGAGAATTACCTATAAAAATCTCTTACGCATGCTAGCCAGTTTGGCTCAGTGGATAGATAGAGTGTTGGCCTGCAGACTAAAGGGTCCCAGGTTTGATTCCGGCCAAGGGCACATGCCTAGGTTGCATAAGGGGGGGGGGGGGGGGGGGGGGGGGGGGGGGGGGGGGGGGCGTGCAGGAGGCCAATCAATGATTCTCAACACTGATGATGTTTCAATCTCTCTGTCCCTCTCCCTTCCTCTCTAAAATCAATAAAAATATGTTAAAAAAATAAAAATGAAAATCTCTAAAGCAACTTTTGTTTTGAACAAATGGACATTACATGGATAATAATAAGTGCCTGATCACACATGAGAAGCTTTAATGGTGTCATATTCAATCAGCTCACAGGAGCACTCAAGTACTCAGCTAGCTGTTATTAAAAAGAAAAGAACCATTCATAAACTTTCCTTGAATTGAACTGTTTCAAAGAGATAATGGAAAGTTGAACAAACCATCCTCCTTCACTATGACCCATCATTTAGAAAACTCCTAATGCCCTGTAAATTCCACAGATCTCCCCACAAACACACTTACATCACATTACTACTATTATTTCTCTTTTGTTCAGATATGTCCACACTGTTTCTGCACTCTTTTTGGAGCCACATACCAACAAAAAAACTAATAAACATGTCATTAATCTCTTTCATAAGAGGAAAACAATAATCAATCATTGGTCAGCAAACCTTGTTGGTAAAATACTGAGTCTTCTTTAAAGATATCATGGAGAGGAATAAACACAAAAGATTCATAGAATAAACAGAGTATCTTGGAATGTATGACAGTATCACCTACTAAGATTATATACTGTCAGGTCAATAGTTGGATTATTATCTCAATGAAAAAGATTAAGAAAAAAAATTGAAGAATTTAAACAATTTGAGAACATATTTCTAAAGTTATTTAAAAATCCAAGCAGTAATCTGACTTCATCTCAATACATTTAATTCATACATTCATTAAATTGTGCTAATTAATACCTTTGCTACAAAAACAGAGTACTGCCTACTCAAGCACAATCAATTCTTTTAAAAGAAAAAAAATGGCTCAGCTGGCATGGCTCAGTGGTTTTATGTATACCTATGAACCAGGAGGTCACGGTTTGATTATGGGTCAGAGCACATGCCCAGGTTGTGAGCTCAATCCCCAGTAGGGAGTATGCAGGAGGCAGCCGACCTTGCAAAATATCAAAATACTTGGGTAATAAATCATCACTGATGTTTTTATCGCCCTCTCCCTTCCTTTCTGAAATCAATAAAACTATATTTAAGAAAAAAAATTCACTTGGAGATAATCTTTTTGAGTTAAATTTAACCAGAAAGTATCATCCATCCCCATAAATAGCAGTAAACAAAATATTTGTGAACTACCTCAAACCCACAGGAGGGAAATAAGTCCCAATTTACACTGTTTATACCACACATTTCCTCAGATTCTTACCGACAAAAGTTTATCACCTCTGTCATTTCAAAACAATTTTTAAAATTAAGAACAATTAATAATCAATTGATTTACAACAAAGGAATCAAGAATATACAAATGGGAAAGAATAGTCTTTTTAATGAATGATATTGGGAAAACTGGACAGCCACATGCAAAAGAATCAAACTGGACCACTATCTCACACCATACACAAAAATGGATTAAAAAGACTTAAAATGAAAGACCTAAAACCAACTAATTCCTATAAGAAAGCATATGTGGTAACCTCCTTAATATCTATCTTGGAGATGATTTTTTGGATGCGACACCAAAAGCAAAGGCAACAAAAGCAAAAATAATCAAGTGGGACTACATGAAACTAAGAAGCTTCTATACAGCAAAGGAAAAGGAAACCATCAGTAAAATGAAAGGCAACCTACTGCATAGGAGAAAATATTTGCAGATCACACATCTGAATAAATGGTTAATATCCAAAATTCATGAAGAATTCAATTCAACAGCAAAAAAAAAAAAAAAAAAAAAAAAAAAAAAAAAATCTGATTAGAAAATGGGCAGAAAATCTGAATAGACATTTTACATTTGGCCAACAGGTACACAAAAAAAAGGTGTTCAACACATCACTAATTGCCAGTAAAATGCAAGTCTAAACCATATAAATTACCACCACACACCTGTTAGAATGGCCAGCATCAAAAAGGCAAGAAAGAAGTATTGGAAGTGTAAGAAAGGGCACCATTGTGCGCTGTTGGTGGAAAATGTATGGTGTAACCACTATGGAAATCAGTATCAAAGTTCCTCAAAACATTTAAAGTAGAACTGTCATACAGCCCAGCAATTACACTTGCAGATATTTATCCAAAGAAAATGAAAAAACTGCCTCAAAAAAATATATGCATCCCCATGTTCATTATTTATGACTAGAGGCCCAGTGCACGTATTCGTGCACCAGTGTGGCCCCTCGGCCTGGCCTATGGACATTCCCCAAGGGGTCCTGGATTGAGAGAGGGCACAGATCAGGCCAAGGGATCCCACCAGTGCATGACTGGGACTGGGGAGGAACTGTGGGCGGTGGCTCCAGGGCATGTCTGACCCAGTCCCGATTGGCCGGATGCCAGCAGCAAGCTAACCTACAGGTCAGAATGTCTGCATCCTGGTGGTCAGTGCACATCATAGCTACCGGCAGAACGGTCACTTAGGCTTTTATATATATAGATAGCCAAAATATGGAGCCAACCTAACTGTCCATAGATAAATGTATAAAGAAAATGTGGTGTGGGTATGTCCATATATATACAACATATGTATATATACATACATACATATGTACATACATATGGACAGAATATTACTGAGATAAAAATACAATAAAATCTGGTTATCAACAATAAGATAAAATTTGGGGGCATTATGCTAAGTGAAAAAAGACAGAAAAATAAAAATGCAACATGGTCTCACTTATATGTAGAATCAAAAAAAAAGATAATAAAAAATGAACTCATAGATAGAACAGATCAGTGGTTGCTAGAGGTGGGGGAATAGGTGAGACAGGTAAAAGGGGAGGTTCAAAATTGCAAACTTCTTATCTAATGAAAGAGTAATATTGAAACTGATTGTTTCTACGGGACGCCTAAGCCACGCCCACCAGCCAATCAGAGCAGCTGTATGCAAATTAACCCAGCCAAGATGAAGGCCAGCAGTCACAGAGCTAGAGTAAACAGCAGGCTTCCGTTGCACCAGAAATAAACTATCTGCCTAGGCCAGCTGGGCTCACGGCAACATAGTTGCAATTATAGAAGCCATGGAGCTGAACCAAACAGGAGGCTTCCGTTGCACCAGTGATGGAGGAAACTGCCTGCCTAGGCCATCTGGGCCTCTGGTAAGGCAACATTCTTTCAATTATAGAAGCCACAGAGCTGAAGCCAACAGGAGGCTTCGCTACCTGCCTAGGCCTCAACTCAAAGCAACAAAGTTTCAATTATAGAAGATAAAGAAACCCCAGAAACCTGCTTCCAGCCAGCTTTGCTGGGGCATTGGGTCAATGGGAGCTGTGGGCAGCCTGAAAGCCTGAAAACGGCTCTCAGATCCGCACCCAAAACCTGATGGGGCTGTGGGCAGCCTGAAAATGGCCCTCCTACCCACATCCAGGCTCCCCAGGCACCCTAGTAGAGACCTGAACCCTGAAGGGACTGTGGGCAGCCTGAAAATGCCCCTCAGCTCCTCGCCCAGACTGTCCAGGCATCCCAGTAGGGACCGAAAACCTGAAGAGACTGTGGGCAGCCTGAAAACAGCCCTCAGCTCCTCACCCAGGCTGGTCACACCCCCATGGGGTGAAGGTCCCCACTGGCGGGCTTGGCCAACCTGAAAGCAGCCATCAGCCCCTCACCCAGGCTGGCCAGGCACGCCAGCAGGTGGACATCCCCTGAGGGTTCCCAGACTGCGAGAGGGCACAGGCCAGGCTGAGGGATACCCCGAGTGCACAAATTTTTGTGCACCAGGCCCCTAGTCTGGTTATAAGTCATATGAATATAATATACAGCATGATGACTAAAGTTAATAATACTGTATTGCATATTTGAAAGTTGCAGAGTAAATCATAAAAGTTCTCATCACAAAAAAATAAATTTTGTAACTATGTATGGTGACAGGTATTAACTAGACTTACTGTGGTGGCCATTTCCCAATATATATAAATATTGAATCATTACATTGTATATTTGAAACTGAAATAATTATACCTTTAAAAAAAATCAACTTAGCCCTGACCAATTTGGCTCAGTAGATAGAACGTCGGCCTGAGGACTGAAGGGTTCCAGGTTCGATTCTGGTCAAGGGCATGCACCTTGGTTGTGGGCACATCCCCAGTAGGGGGTGTGCAAGAGGCAGCTGATCAATGTTTCTCTCTCATCGATGTTTCTGACTCTCTATCCCTCTCCCTTCCTCTCTGTAAAAAATCAATAAAATATATTTTTTTTCAAATCAGCTTAGCCCTGGCCAGGTAGCGCAATTAATTAGAGGGTTGTCCCAATATGCCAACATTGTAGATTCGATCCCTGATCACAGCACATATAAGAAGCAACCAATGAATGCATAAATAAGTGGAACAACAAATTGATGCTTCTCTCAATTTTTTAAAAATGATTTCATTGATTTTTGAGAGAGAAAGGGAGAGGGATACAGTAGAAACATCGATAAGAGGGAAACATCATCTATCAGTTGCCTCCTGCACATCCCTACTGTGGTTCAAGCATACAACCAGGAATCAAACCTGTGACCTCTTGGTTCATGGGTCGACACTCAACCACTGAACCATACTAGCTGGGTTCTCTCAAGTCAATTTTTAAAAATCAACTTAAAAAAAAGATGTATACGACAGTTAAAGGAGCTATCTGTATACAAAAGCAGCATAGAAGAACCACTGATTTATTGCTAAGTACCATCTTACCAACACCCAAAGGATCTTCATCCTCTTTAAATCTATTCCATTCATTCAGAAAATCAGACATTATCACAGTCACTTAAACTTATAATTATTTACCAAAAAAACAAGCTGATAAATCTAAAGAATAACTGAAGGATCTGGCAACACCAATGAATTGTAGCAGGTATCCTAACCTTGACTAATGTGGATTAATCACTACCAGAATGAAGCACAATCCCATATTGAATAGCGTGTAAATGACAATGACATAATGATGGACCCAAATCTTGATATAACTTTATTCCATTTCCAGACTTGTTATAGGACTTATTTCTAAATCACAAGATTATCTCTGCCCACAAAAATCAAAGTTGACAACTTTCCACAAAAATAGGAAAATCAAAGAAAGCTTTATTTAGATCTCGAGCTCTCGAGGGCAATACTAAAGTTAAGTTCCTCCAAGAGTGTAACAAAACTGCTGCCCTGCAACCTCCATCTGACTTAGAAATTACAAGGCATCCTTCCTCTTAGGGCCCCAATTATTCATTCTTTAATTCACTTAACAAACTTTTAGTGAGCACCTACTAATTGCCAGGCACTCGGTCAACATTAGGAATTTTTAAAAAAGGGCAATTCAAATTCAGCATGTAAGCTGGTGAGACACATCAGATAATGATGAAACCTTTCATGTTCAAATCACTGAACATGAGTATAAATATATTCATACCAAAATAAAAAATCTCCAAATAAACCCAAAATCTGCAATCATGGAATAATATCAAATACATTTCAGAAGTCTAGCCTATTTTATCATGTACAGCCTACACAAACACTAAGTCAAATATAAGTAACATATGACCCTAGCTGGTTTGGCTCAATGGATAGATAGAGTATTGGCCTGTGGCCTGAAGGTCCTGGGTTCAATTCCCATCGAGGGCACAGGCCCGAGTTGCAGCGACAATCTGCAGTAGGGGGCATGTAGGAGGCAACCAATCAGTGGTTCTCTCTCATCATTGATGTTTCTCTCTCATCATTGATGTTTCTCTCTCTCCTGGCTTCTCTAAAATCAATAAAAAAATATTTTAAAAATAAACAAAACCATTCAATACTTTAAAAAAATATGTATGCATTTTCAAAGGGAGCAAAAGTGGTTCTTGGGGGGGCTAAAATGGTCTTGAATGGCTCCTTGGGGAAAAGTGATAGTGATTAAACAAACAAAAAAAAAGGTTGAAAAGCACTGATTTAATGCTTAAGTATCTTTCCCATGTTAATGCTGTAGATAAAACAGGTACACAAAATAAATGTCCATGTTAACCAAGTCCACTGCCTCAAAACCTTTCTTTCATAGAGTACAACCAAAAAGAATTATAGGTGGAATGATAAACATTACTAGGAGCAATCAAACAAAAGGAGTTATGAAATACAAAAATATTGGAATTGGTACCTGACAAGGACCTATCTACTTCACATAGTTAGTATTTCTGTGAAAAAAATATAACCGTTTAATGGTCAATTTAGATAGTCCCTTTCTCCAGTATATTACAACATCATTTAAAAACCCACTGAGCCCTGGCTGGTGTGGCTGAGTTGGTTGCAGTGTCGTCCCATAAACAAAAAGGTGGTGGGTTTAATTCCCGGTCAGAGTGTGTAAGGGAAGCAACAGATCAATGTTTCTCACATTGATGTTTCTCTCTCTCCATTCCTCTCTAAAATCAATTCTTAAAAAAACTCACTGAAAAACTATGTGACTACTGATCTAGGGCAAATAACCATGTCTTTGTACTCACATCCCACTAGATATCCAGCACCTAATGATACATCTGAAATCCCTAGCAAATATTTAAATCACTATTTCATTTTGGTGATAAGATGAACTTTCCATTATCTGATTTAACACAATAATGTTGAATTTGTTTAAAATTTTAATTTGGTAGTTATGGGAGGCATTTAACATAATACTGTATAATGTTTCTTTTAAACGGGTTTTAATTTTTCCAAAGAATAGTTTAAGGGCTTGTTTTGTCAATTATTGTTCAATCTTATTTGAATTTTCTGATTTTTTTTTTACAATGAACATGCAATAAAAAATAAAGCTTTTGCAACTATAACTAAAAATCCATAAAATCTAAAAGGACTCAAATCATCAAATCTCAAAAAATAACAAAAAAAAACCCCATTTAAAACAAGAATCATGAAATTCTAGTTTCTATGCACTACTTCCCTGTTTAAAACCTGGCCTAACAGAATGTATTATCTCAACCAAATATGTTTCATTTATGGTTACTCAACTACTGATTTAAGAAATTAATCCAAAGAAAATGATGTGTCCTTTGGAAAAAATCTATCTCCATTAGGGAACCAACTTTCTGCAAAGTACTGCTGCATGTGCTGAATGGCCCATTTTATCCAAAGTAGAGAATTCAAACATGTATGAGTGAGGAAAGGCAATTGAATATCTCTTGCATCTCAACCCATGTCCATGATTTTAAATCTTTCCTTCTTGTACTCTATGGCTTACCTGAGAATTTTTAAATATTCCCAATCATATGAATCAGGAGAATGATGTGTGGTATAGTCAGTGTAACTTTAAGAGAGCCAAACCTGCTTTTTATATGTACCAAAATTGGAAGTGTTTGTATTGGTTCCTAAAGTCAGGGTTGGTTTGTTACCAAAGAGCCCGCCACTGGTTGTACCAAATGAAGGAGCACTGGTTGTGCTGGTTCCAAATGTAGTAAGCTTGTTATTGCCAAACAGGGTCTAAAAAGAACAGAATATAAGAAAAATATTTAGTATAAAAAAACAGTAAATAGAGATTAACTTGGGTATGCAGGATTGGGTGTGAAGTAAAGGAGAGATGTCATTACTTTTATAAAAAAGTTAAAAGGAGCCCTGGCCGGTTTGGCTCAGTGGATAGAGTGTCAGCCTGGAGACTGAAGGGTCCTGGTTTCAATTATGGTCAGGGGCACATGCCCGGGTTGTGGGCTGGATTCCCACAACCCATGCAGGAGGCAGCAGATCCATGATTCTCTTTCATCATTGATGTTTCTACCTCTTTCCCTCTCCCTTCATCTCTGAAATCAATAAAAATTATTTTTAAAAAAAGATAAAAGGAGGATGAATAAAGACTAGTAGAGCCCTAGATAGTTTGGCTCAGTGGATAGAGTATCAGTCTGTAGACTGAAAGGTCCTGGGTTTGATTCCGGTCAAGAGCACATGCCTGGGTTGTGGGCTCAATCCCCAGTGGGGGGCATGAGGAAGGCAACTGATCAGATTCTCTCTCATCATCAATGTTTCTATCTCTCTTTCCCTCTTCCTTCCTCTCTGAAGTCAATACAAATATATTTAAAAAAACAAGACTAGCAGAAAAGTAAACTAGTCTGAGCAACATTAACATTATGAATACAGCCTCAGAAGTTAATGGAAATCCCTCAGCAAACAGATTTTAGAGACGCAAAGAAAAATAATACAGGAATCACATATTTTTTTTTAGTCTGGTAACAGAAATGTATCACGTGTTTAATTAGCCAGTGGAAAAAATTACAATAAAAAATTTAAGCATTCTGTAATATAAATGAACCTTCAAAACATTAAGCGAAAGAAATGTGTCACAAAAGACCACACATTATATGACTCCATTATATGAAATGACCAAAATAGGTAAATTCATAGACAGAAAGCAGGCCTGAGGTAATTAGGGCAATGAGAAGTGATGAGTATGAGGTTCCTTTTCAGGGTGATAAATATGTTCTAAAATTGTGGTGATAGTTTCACATTCTGTGACTATAATAAAAGCCACTGAATTGTAAACTTTAAAAGAGTAAAATTGTATGGTACGTAGATTATATCTCAATAAGGTTATTTAAAAATAACTTTCAGAGGCATTATATAATTTTCACAATTTCTCACCTCAACTAGCTAACTAAAGTTAAGGAATAACAGACTCCAATCTCTATAAAATCAGAACTACATGCTTTGGAGATTTTTAAAAAATTACCCACAACAATATGTTTAAAGCTTTTTATAATGGGTACATAATACAAAGTGACTGCTTCATATTGATTCTCATACAGTTTAAGTGGTAATCAATAATTTACTAATTGTTTTTAGGTCAAACACATTTTAAAGTTATAATTTACTTAAATAACTTAACAAGGAAAATAATTCAGTTAAGCCTCCAGCAACATGAGAATTGTAAAAACACCAACAACTAACAATTTGATCAACACCAAAAATATTTAATTCTCAAATATCATACCAACTTGTCACCTAAAACAGGTCAGCACGAAAGTTAAAAATTACCTGATTTAAGAATGAAAGCATCTCAATTTAGACTCAACAATTTTAATTAACAAATTGGAGGATAGTTTGCTATCAAAAGTAAACTGCACATAGCACTGAGGTAAAGAAGTTTAAAAAAGAACTTACTATTTGAAAAGTGACCCATTAAAGTTACCTATTAACTTTTCAGTATCAAATCATATAATATACCCAATAAAATATTTGAAAAACAAGTCTAATCTTTTTAGAAATTCCCTTAACAGATTTAGACACATCTTCATATTATAATCAAATGTAAAAACCCACCGAACCAACAGCACCAAATCCAGTATTGGTCTGCCCAAAGAGACCCGTTCCTGTTCCAAATGCTGTCCCACTGCTGGTGTTTGTAGCTGTCCCAAAAAGACCTCCCGGCTGCGAGGCTTGGGTTACTCCAAATAAACCCTGCAAAAAGTAACCTACATTAAAAGATGTCCTATAGTAGTCATTTTAAGAGATTTCCTTAGATTAATAGTAATAGTTGACTTTTTTTAAGTTTATGTGATAAGTAGTATCCTTAACACTCTACATAGAGCATTTCTTTTCTTCACAGCAACCCGAAAAAGCTGGGCCACTTTCCAAAAGAAAATAAACCTCAGAGCAGTCAAAAATTTGACCAATATGTCACAGCTACTGAGTGGCAGAACCAAATTTCAAATAAGCAAAGTGAGTATCATCCGATGTTTAAGATATTTTACTTATGCATTAGTTCACAAAAGAAAATTACTGCACTAATGGACTATTGTTGAAGTGACAATTTAGTGTTTTTAAACAGTTTCACTGAGACATAATTTACATGTCATAAAATTTACTCATTTATACACTATTCAATGGTTTTGTGCAACCATCCTCTCTAATTTAGAACACTTTTATCACTATAAAAAGAAACCCCAGGGCCTGGCTGGTGCTGCTCAGTGGTTGAGCATCGACCTATGAACCAGGTCACAGTTTGATTCCCGGTCAGGGCACCTGCCTAAGCTGCAGGCTCGATCCCCAGTAGGGGGCGTGCAGGAGGCAGCAGATCAATGATTGATGTTTCTATCTCTCTCTCCCTCCCTCTCTCCTCCTCTCTGAAATCAATAAAAAAAAATTTAAAAAAAACCAATACCCTCCCCCCCATTCCTAGATAACCAATCACTAATCTATCTTCTGTTTCCATGGATTTGTCCATCCTGAACATTTCACATAAAGGAATGATACAAAATGTGGTGTTTGGAAAATAGCTTCTTTCACTTAGCATATGTAAAATATATCAGAGTACTTCACCCCATAGTATCTGTATTTATAAAAAGCCAGCGACTGGAATGTCAGAATGACTAGAATGACTGGTTGCTATGATGCTCACTGCAGTGGCCAACCAGCCCATAAAGGGCAGAGCCAGCTAGCCAACCTCCCACATCTCTCCCCCACCCCCCAATGACCTGACCCATGTTGGCCCTCATTGGGGTGGGTTGGCCAGACCCCACCCATGCACAAATTGGTGCACCAGGTCTCTATCCTATATAATAAAAGGGTAATATGCAAATAGATCAAATGGCAGAACCGAACAACCAATCAAAGCGTAATATGCTAATGGTATGCTAAGGCTGCTCAACTGCTTGCTATGACATGCAATGGTCTGATGCTCCAACCAGTAGATTAGCTTGCTGCTGGGGTCCAGCTGATCAGGACTGAGCGAGGTGGGCCTAAACTTGCCTTGGAGCCCTCCCACAGTCCCTCCCAGCCTGATCATGCACTGGTGGGGTCCCTCAGCCTGACTTGCACCCTCTTGAAATCCAGGACTCCTCAGGAACGTTGGAGAGCCAGTTTCAGCCTGATCCCACAGGGGAATGGCCTAAGACATCAGTCGGACATCCTTAGCACTGCCACGGAGGCAGGAGAGGCTCTCGCCACTACCGCTGCGCTAGCCAGCCGGAAGTCCAGCTTCTGGCTGAGTGGTGCTCCCCTTCTGGGATCAGGCTGAAACCAGCTCTCCAACATCTCCTGAGGGGTCCCAGATTGTGAGCCAGTGCAAGCCGGGCTGAGGGACCCCACCGGTGTACGATCAGGGCCAGAGAGTGACAGGGGAGGTTGGCCAGCTGAGGTGGGACTGTGGGAGGGCTCCAGGGCATGTCCAGCCCATCCCACTTAGTCCCTATTAGCCAGACCCAGTAGTAAGCTAACCTACCGATTGGACTGTCTGCCCCCTGGTGGTCAGTGCATGTCATAGTGAGCAGTTGAGCGGCCTTAGCATATAATTAGGATATTATGCTTTGATTGGTTGAACAGACGACCAGTAGACCAGACACTTAGCAACTTAGACTTTTAGTATGTAGGATATGCTGAATCAACTTTTCTGGGAAAACTCCCACTTGGTCATGGTATATAATCCTTTTTAATATGCTGCTGAATTCGGTTTGCAAGTATTTTGATGATTTTTTGGGGGGGACTAGCTGTACCTGTTTTCTAATCAGGCAGAGTATCTCTAAAACTCTGAACATATAAAAATTTAGAGACGGACCCTGGTAATTCTTGGCAAATTCCAAGAATTCTAATAAAAAAGCATACCTCGAAATCCCTTTAACTGTATACTTCCCTAAAAGAGTCCCTAGATAAAATTAGTAATGATGTAAGGAATTCCTCTTTTACTTTCTACACAGAAGCAGCATTTACCCAATAGGGCTCTGAGATGTGGCTCTCCCTTTATTTGTTTTAATTAAGCTTCTTTGCCTGACTCTGCTAAATGGAACAAACGAAAAGAACATTCTGGAAATATAGCCAGTAATTTATAACTATTTTCTCCTACAATCTAAAGAATGGCTAGGGTCAATGCCCTAAAGAGTAGCTTCAGGGCGGCAAACTGTAGTACACCCAGCTGCTTATGATAAGAAAATATGCTCAGAAAAGATAAGTGACTTGCTCTACAGCCTCTCAATGAGTAGAGCCTGAAATAGAACCTAGGTATTAATTATTCAAAGATTTTGCTCTCTTCCCATTACTACATATCATCAATCCTTAAGAAATGTAGTACAGGTAGAACTTGCTTTTACCTGTTCATGATAAAATCCTAATTGCTTAGCTCTATAAATAAGACCTGGAGTTACCAGGTGTACCGGTTACTAATGTGGATATTTTTCAATAGATGGAGTTACACATGATACATATGCTATTTGATATGTATGCTATTTTGTTGTATTGACAACCTTCAAAACTTATGTCAAATTTGCTGAAGGTATTAACATCATAGATATTTTTACGCTTAAAAATGTAGAATTTCGTGCCAAAAAGAGCATTTATAGGAAGTTTTAATTCACTATTTTGAAAAAAAGTGCTGCTGAAAGTTATCGTATACTTTAGGAAGCTTATGGTGAACATGCTCCATCTCAAGATACTTGTGAACACTTGTTTAAATGCTTTAAAAGTGATGATTTTGATGTGAAAGACAAAGAATGTCAAGGTCAGCCGATTTGAAGACCAACGATTACAAGCATTATTAAATGAAGATGCGTGTCAAACTCAAAAATAACTTGCAGAAAGAGTAAACGTTGCTCAGCAAACAATTTCCGATTGTTTACAAGTGATGGGAAACATTTTAAAGGAAGGAAAATGGGTGCCACATCAACTGAATGAAAGACAAATGAAAAGCTGCAAAGTCATCAGTAAAATGTTGCTTCAAAAACATGAAAGAAAGTCTTTTTTGCATTGAATTGTTACTCACAATGAAAAGTGGATTTAGAGAATCCCAAACGCAAAAAATCATAGGTTCATCCAGGTCAACCATCAACATCAACTATAAGGCCAAATCGCTTCGTAAGACAATGCTCTGCGTTTGGTGGGATCAGGAAGGTGTGGTGTATTATGAGCTTCTAAAATCAGGTGAAACCGTTAATACTGATGGCTACCAACAACAAATAATCATATTGAGCCACACTTTGTTTCAATCGATGGCACACACACTTTCTGAGCAGCACTTCAAAAGAAAAAAGTGGGAAATTGGGTCTCTGAATGGTTTGCCTCAAAACAAGAAAAGTTCTATTGGGACGGTTTCCACAAATTACCTGAAAGATGGGGGAAATGTGTAGCTAGCGATGGCCAATTCCTTGAATAAAGCACTTCTGATGTTTTTCTTGAAATTATTGTGTTTTCCTTGATTACAAAATCCGCATTATTAACTGATACACCTGATATTTAAAGGCCTGTTTTCTTACCATGGTGTTGGTGCTCGGCTGTCCTAGGGTACTGGTATTACCAAAGGAAAAGCCAGTGTTCTGGGTGGTTGTGGCCTGGGCAAATGGTTTGTTGAAGAGGCTGGTAGTTTGCTGATTCTGTTGGCCAAAAAGACCACCTGGATTTGTTCCAAATCCAGTTGTACCTTTCAGAAAATAGAAATGAAGAAAAGGAAAAATAAATGGAGGGCAAAAAACTCCAAACCTCACATTATCCAGTTACTACAACAGTCTTACGTGGATTACAACTCTATCGCCCTACTCAAACTAACTGTTTCATTTTCCAACCTTTTACCTAACTCCAGATTTCCTTCAGACTTTAATTCTTACAATAATACTGAGTCCAAGAACCCTGGCTCACCTAAGTGATCCTCCTCCTTAAGCCTGTAACTTTCTTCTATTTTAGGAGACAGCGTGCTACACTCAAAGTCTATGTGTGCATTTTAACCTTGTTAGACTGTTTTTCTTCAGATAAACATGAATGCTAGAAGAGACCCAATGCAAGAAATTCATGCATGGGTAGGGTCCTTAGGCCTGACTGGCTATCAGAACCGATCTGTGGGGCAACCAGCGGGGCGATCGGGGGTCCCCACTAGCACCCACCTTGGACGGCCTGGTGTCACCCACTCACTGGCCCTCCCCCCGGGGCCAGTGGTAGCCTCCTGCAGAGGGAGGCAACTAGCAGGGTGATTGAGGGGTGGGGTGCCCCCCGCTGGCACCCGCTCTGGCTGGCCTGGGGCCTGCAGGCTGGGGCAGTTCCTGTGTTAAGCGTCTGCCCCCTGGTGGTCAGTGTACGTCATAGCAACCACTCCTTCTGCTGGTCAGTCAATTTGCATATTAGGCTTTTATTATATAGGATATTTAGCATAGGGTGTAACATGACAATACTCAAAAAATATGTGGCTAAACGAAATCACAGAATACAAAGACTGAAGAGAATGTTAAATGCCACTTAAAATGTGTTTATTTGTGTACTTTTGGGTATGTGTATAGATCCCTCTAGAAATCTACGAAAAGTCTAACTTTTGCTATTTCTCCAGAGGCAAACTGGTGGCTTAGGGAGGGAAAGAAAAGATTTTTAGCTATAAAGACTTTTTGAAAAGTATTTCATAAACTTTATATTATATATGTGTATTATCTTTGCAAAAGTAATATACTTATAAAGTAATTTAGTAATCTTAGACTTCTTTCACACCTTACATCAAATCAATTAGCAAATCCCATTAGTTCTAATCAAATTGACATTCTTACCATCTCCACAGCACCATTCTCATTCAAGCCACATCATCTCTCATGTAGATAGAGCATTAGCTTTTCTAACTGATTTGTTTCCACCCATGTCCTCTTATAATCCACTCTTAATATAGCAGCTATCAGAATGATCCTTCACTCACAATCATATGATTTCTCTTTCTAAAGCCTTTAATAGCTTCCCAACTCAAATAAAAATTCAAATCTTGACATTGGCCCACAAAGTCCTTTAAAATACTGTCCCTATATTCCCCAGTACTTCCCCTTATCTATCCTTTGGCAAAAACATAGATTTTTAGATTTATAGTTACCTTTAGCTAGCATGTTCTTCCCAAAAAAATCTGTACAGCTTTATGCCTCACCTTCTTCAGCTAGGTGGCTGCTCAAATGTTATCTCATCAGCCCTAGCCAATTTGGCTCCATGGGATAACGTTGGCCTCAGTAACAGGCTCAATCCCTGCCCCCGTCAGGGTGTGTGTTGGAGCCAACCAATCAATGTGTCTCTCCCCTTCCACTCTCTCTAAAAATCAATGGACCAGCCAGTTTGCTCAGTAGCTGAGCTTTGACCTATGAACCAGTAGGTGATGGTTCAATTCCTGGTGAGGGCACATGCCCGGGTTGTGGGTTTGATCCCGTGTGGGGCGTGCAGAAGGCAGCTGATCAATGATTCTCTCTTATTGAGTCAGCCTCTCTCTCTCACTTTCCCTTCCTCTCTCTGAAATCAATAATATATTAAAAAATAAAATCAATGGAAAAGTATACTTGGGTGAGATTAACAACAAAAAATGTCACTTCATTTGTAAAGCCCTTTTTAACCATCTTCATTTAAAACTGTATGCCTCCTCTGGGAAGTGTTGGGGGATGGGGGTCAACTGAAGGACTTGTATGCATGTATATAAGCATAACCAATGGACACAAGACACTGGGATGGGTGGGTGAGGGCATGTGCCGGGGGTAGGGGAGGCTGGAGGAAGGTCAATGGGGGGGGAAAAGGAGTCATATGTACTACTATTTGTAAGACTTTAAACAATTAAAAAAAAAGTTAAAAACAAAACAAAACTGTATGCCTCCTTACCTCCCCCAAAACACCAGGCCCTCCTTATTCCTTCAGCATCCCTGAATTATTTTTCTCCTTAGCACTTACGACTATTTTTAGTTATGGTTTACTTTTAGTTGTCTGGCCCTTTTCAATATAGCCCAATATGATGTCAATTGCTTACTAGTTCCAAAGGCTGTTTTGTTCTGACCATATGCAAAGCCTGAATTAGTGGTGGAGGAGCTGAAGAGTCCTGTTGCACTAGACGTGGCCGGAGAAGACCCAAACAAGCCAGTTGTGGTACCTGCTCCCACCTGGTTCTGGGGGCCTTTCCGGTTAGCCTGATAATCCTCCAAACGAAGTTCCTAGAGAGAAAATATATTTCCAATCTTACTATGCAGCCAAAAATTTATTTAGGAGACTAACACCTGAATTTACCACTTAAGTTCTATGGTAACACAAAAACCATGACTATAAAACAGAAAACTACAAATGACATTAATTTAGCATCATTATACAAAACATTTTCAATAGTATATAATGGACATTAAAATATATACCATTTTTTCCCATAAAACTACAGGCCAAAGAATCAACCCATCTTATAAACAATAACTTTTTTAATGTAAAATTTTATTCAACATACAACATTATCCAGCAAAAAAGGCAATATAAAAGAGTTGTACTCTACTATCGAAACAAATAAAAAATACTGGAAAAAGATGAAAATAAGTATGATTTAGATTCTATTTTGCTGCACTCAAAACTAGAAATACGCCCTGACTGGTTTAGCTCAGTGGATAGAGCGTTGGCCTGCAGACTGAAAGGTCCCAGGTTCAATTCCGGTCAAGGGCATGTACCTTGGTTGCAGGCACATCCCCAGTAGGAGGTGTGCAGGAGGCAACTGATGGATGTTTCTCTCCCACTGATGTTTCTAACTCTCTCCCTCTCCCTTCCTCTCTGTAAAAAATCAATTAAAAATATACTCTAATAAAAGTGTAATATTGAAATTGACCATTTCTACGGGACACCTAAGCCATGCCCACCAGCCAATCAGAGTGGCTTGTATGCAAATTAACTCAGCCAAGATGGAGGCCAGCAGCGGAACCGTGGAGGCAGATACAGTGCAGGCGGCAGGGTGAGTGGGATGCAGGAGGCAGGCAACAGGCCGTGGTGTGTGGGGTGGGCGGGGTGCAATGGGCGGGTGATGGGCCAGGTGTGTGAGGTGGGCGGGGCCTATGGACCAGTGGCAGGCCGCAGGTTGGGCAGGTACAGGCTGGACTGAGGGACCCCTGAGTGCACAATATATTGTGCACCGGGCTCCTAGTATATATATATATTTATATAAAAACTAGACATGCAGGTGGCATTAACTCCAAAATAAAAGGTCAGGACTTTTTACAAAGTTAACAGCATACTAACCACTAGTGAGCATGCCCGCTTTGTGAAAAGGCTCTCCTTTTTTTTTTGTTCCACCTGTCCCGTTTTAAGAAAATTCTATTTATAATTTTTTCACCTGCATGTATAAACTCTTAAGATCATTAATTTTCCTGAAAGGGAGCACAGTACATATACCTCAATTATATTTAACAGTGTTCCATTTAATAAAAAGACCCCAGAATGTCTGTCAGGCTGTATTCAATGCATCCCCTTTGCAAATGGGCTGCAGAACAATAGCTGACAGAAATGAGATCAGTTTATTAAAAAGACCCAGGTAGCCCTGGCCAGTTTGGCTCAGTGGCTAGAGCATCGGCGTGCAGACTAAAGGGTCCCAGGTTTGATTCCTGCCAGGCTGCAGACTCGATCCCCAGTGGGGGTAGGGTGGGGCCAGGGAGGGGGCGCTCAGGAGGCAGCTGATCGATGTTTCTCTCTCATTATTGATGCTTCTATCTGATTCTCCCTTTCTCTTTCTCTCTGAAATCAATTTAAAAAAAGTTAAAAAGACCCAGGTAGCACCGTGGTTGGACGGCTCAGTTGGAGCATCGTCCTGTGCTCCAAAAGGTTGTGGGTTCCATCCCCGGAGGCAACCAATTGATTTCTTTCTCTCCCTCTCTCTAACATTAATGAAAACACATCTTCCAGCGAGGATTTAAAAAAAAAAAAAAAAAAAAAGACCCAGGAAGCTGATGAGAGATCTGAGGATAATTCTTTCAGTACAATGCTTTTTATTATCTAACCTAATAAGAGTAATATGCAAATTAACCCTCACTCCCTTACACCTAAGCCATGCCCACCAGCCAAGCCATGCCCACCAGCCAATCAGAGCGATGATATGCAAATTAACCCAGCCAAGATGGCAGCCGGCAACCACAGACCTAAAGCAAACAGGAGGCCAGTGATGGAGGAAACTGTCTGCTAGGTTGGCTGTGGCCTCCGCTCAAGGCAACAAAGTTTCAATTATAGAAGATAAATAAACCCCAGAAACCTGCTTCCAGCCAGCCTCGCTGGGACCTTGGGTCAATGGGAGCTGTGGCCAGCCTGCAAACAGCCCTCAGCCCCCTCACCCAGGCTGGCCAGGCACCCCAGTAGGGATCCGAATCCTGAAGGGGCTGTGGCCAGCCTGAAAACGGCCCTCAACCCTTCACCCAGGCTGGTCAGGCATCCCAGTAGGGACCCAAACCCTGAAGGGGCTGTGGGTAGCCTGAAAATGGCCCTCAACTCCCCCCACACACAGGCTGACCAGGCATGCCAGTAGGGACCCGAATCCTGAAGGGGCTGTGGCCAGCCTGAAAACGGCTCTCAGCCTCTCACCCAGGCTGGCCACACCCCCATGGGGTGAGGGTCCCCACTGGGTGTCGTGGCCAGCCTGCAAACAGCCATCAGCTCCTTACCCAGGCTGGCCAGGCACGCCAGCAGGTGGACATCCCCCGAGAGGTCCCAGGCCGCAAGAGGGCACAGGCCGGGCTGAGGGGCCCCCCCAAGGGCACAAATTTTTGTGTACTGGGCCCCTAGTCTACATAATAAAAGCCTAAGCGACTGTCATGTGTAACAACCGAAACAACTGGTTGCTATTATGCACGCTGACCACCAGGGGGCAGACGCTCAATGCAGGAGCTGCCCCCTGATGGTCAGTGCACTCTCACAGGGGGAGTGCCACTCAGCCAGAAACTGAGCTCACAGCTGGTAAGCACAACTGCCACAGTGGGAACCTCTTCTGACACCACAGCAGCAGGCACAGCAGGTTGGGATCAGTGCCAGTGGCACCGCACCTGGCCCCAATTCAGGCTCCTCCCTGACCGCCTGCCGCTTGGTGCATTGCTATATCCCCCAAGGAGTCCCAGACTGCGAAAGGGCGCCTCTAGTTTAGTTTAATAATCTTATCTACTCCCACTCCAAATGTAAAAATCAGCAGATTAAACGGAGAGTTCAGAAAATTTAAGGAAAGAAGGGATAAAGTTTAGTAGTTTTGTCTCACAAGTCATGATGTTTCTGTACTCTCCAATAAAGCTAATGCCATTGAAATGTAGGAAGAAGCAACAGCTACAATCAGGGATAGTAATAAAAATGTACAAAGAACTACACAGCAACAAGAATAAACAAACTAACTTCATGCAACATGGACTATCTCAATGTCAAAAGAGAAACTTAAGAGCACATAATGTAAGATTTCATCTTTAAATGCAAAAATAGGCAAAACATGGGTATCCAGGTTAGTGGTTACCTTTAGAAGGAGGATTGTGACTGGGGGGTTGGGCACAAAGTGGGCCCTCAGGGGTGCTGTAATGCTGTGTCTTTAGATCCTGGTTACACAAGTGTAGTTTACACAGTGAAAGCTTACTATGCTGTAAACTTACAACTTTGCCTAAGTTTAGTAAAAACACACACATGGCCTGGCTGGTATTGCTAAGTAGTTAGAGAGTGACAGCCCACACAACGGAGGGTTGAAGGTTTTTTTGGGTTTTTTAGAATATATTTTATTGATTTTTTTACAGAGAGGAAGGGAGAGGGATAGAGAATCAGAAACATCGATGAGAGAGAAACATCAATCAGCTGCCTCCTGCATACCCCTACTGGGAATGTGCCAAGGTACATGCCCTTGATCAGAATCGAACCTGGGACCCTTCAGTCTGCAGGTGGACGCTCTATCCATTGAACCAAACTGGTTACAGCAGAGTTGAGGGTTTGATCCCCAACCTTGGTCTTGGCAAGAGGCAACCAATTTATGTTTCTCTCTCCCCCCCCCCCCTTTTCCCCTTCCACTCTCTCTAAAAATCAATGGAAAAATATCTTCAGATAAGGATTAACAAAAACAAGTGAAAACACACACATGTACTCCAGACACACACTGCCCAGTGTAGTGTGGACAAAATCCAATCAGAATACACTATTAGTAGAATTAGCTCATACATACAATCTGAATATTGCTCCTGCCTAAAACAACACACATCTATAAATAGCACGTTAATTTAAAAAAATGTTTGTTTTTTACATAAACCTAATGTGAATCGCTTGAGCCTAAAAATAATTTAAAAAATATTTTCAAAAGCTGTTCTCCAATAAAATCAGAAAGTTAGGTTGACATTCTGTATTGCATTTTACTGACCTCTAGTGACTTGCTTTCATATTCTTTCATAGCAGTGATACACTGGTGCTTGGTACTGATGTTAGTACTAACTCCAGCTTTAACCATAGTATCTGTACCAGTTAGAGGCTGCAACAGAAGAGAAAAGCACATTTGAAAGTCTAAAGCAAATGTGTAAATCCATGCTTGTTATCCCTACTTTCACAGACACAATTCTGCAACCTTTGAACCCTATAACTAGTCCATTACATCTTTTACTAATGAGATGGTTCCAAGGATGCTTGACTAAATACATCTGTTCTCTCCCTACACATCAATCTCAATAACAGTTATCACAAAGCCAGAAACGAATCCCATAACCAAACCACCTAATTATCTACTAAAAGATATTTAATATTATATATATGAGGAAAACTTTATCCAATTTATTCAATATACACATTTAAACCTCTATTTCTGAGATGGACCTCTTTTAAAATGTTTGCTTTATAACTATTATTGCATTTAACAAATATGGAAGCCTGATTCCCCCCACCCGCCTATGATCATCTGAGGAAAAAGAAACAACTAAAGATTCTTACTTATGTCTGTTTTCTCAATTATTGTACTTTCTAAGAGACAACACATAGCATTTTTCTCTATCATTTGGATTTACTTTTATTTTAAATTAAGAATTCTAAATTCAATACTGTTATGAATTTATCACCTTGCCTGAGGAATTCTTTACTGTCTGAACTTTTAACAAGCCCTATTTTTGCCAAATTGCCATTAGGCTAACTGCCTCAAACCTATCCTAAGTAAGTATCTTCCAAGTATCAAGTGGTATTCCATGTATTTTTGTAAACAATAACTTCCACTCTAATCCTCTATCCAACTCCTCTCAAAAAAGCTCAAGAAGACTCTATTGCCCCATTTTGCCATTTCATCAACAAAAAAGCTTTATTTTTAACTAGCATACAATACTGATGAGTGATTCCATGTATCTCCTTGAAGAGGTCTTATTTTCCTACAGTTTGCCCCACATTCCTTATTTCTATAAAGAATGTTTGACCATTTAGAGGCCAGATTATGAAAACAATAAATACTAGTACAAATTCAACCTTATATTATCTGTTAGAATCAACCTTGTGAATACAAATTTGACTGGGGTGAATATAATTCAAATATGCATTATAATCTAGATTTATATTTTAAGACCTTGCATTTCTACTATACAACTAATTACAGATTTTGTCCTTAGCACATCTTTTGGGAAGAATGAGACTAAGCTTTGCATAATTCGAAAGAGAAAAAATTTTATGGTTCATCCTACAAATATACAAATGGAAAAGAAGTTCCACAAAAGTTGGAAGAAAATACTTACATTAAATTTAATAGTAGTCCCAGTGGGAGCAGCTGTAAAACTACTGGGCCCAAAAAGGGAGCCAGATGTGCTTCCAAAAGGATTGGAGGTGGTATTGGTAGTTCCAAAAAGTCCCCCACTGCTAGTACTTGTTCCAAAATCTATAAAATTAATAGAAAAATTAGATGGTAACAGTAAAGAATTAAGAACCTGTAAGGTATCTTGAAATTGAACTGTGGCACTAGACCAGCAGTACTTTCACAACCTCAAATTTTCATTTTCACTAGCAGGTATTCCATACACACACACACACACACACACACACACTCACAACTCTAAGCTCACAACTCTGAAGTGATACAAAATCTGAATCCTATATTCAACTAAGTTTCCACGAAGCCCTACTTGGGTACAGTTGAAATACAAGTTAAAAGAAACATTATTTTGTTTCATTATAAATTTTATCTCCTTTCTCCTTTCTTGGCAAGACTAATACTAAATGAGCTTGTATTTTTGAAAGCATCTTATTACAACAGACTTCAACAAGGGCCATAGTATATTTTATTTACATATTACTAAAAACACCCACACATAACCAAAAAGTTTAAAACATACAAATGGTCCTATTATGACAACTAAACAGGTTAATGTAAAATTTCAAACAGAAAAATTGGTAGGCATGCTGATCATTTAATAGAAAACAGGTCTTCTCATCACCTTACTTTACCAAAAGGCTCATTTTAAAAATTAAGTGGAAAAAAATAATAAAAATTAAGTGAATTTAACTGTTCTCTAAGGGGTATTTTTCAAATATGAGAAATACTACTTCTAAAGAAGTTATCTATATAGAGCCAGAAATGTCAGCAAGTAATAGAAAGTTATCTGCCAATACTATTTAATATTAAGCGATATCCTAATTACCATGTTAAAAAGAAAGTGCTTTCTCAAGGGCAAATTATTTTCTAAAAACATTCTAACCTATAAAGTAAATAGGTACATCTCTTTTGAATTAGTATGTTAGATTGAATTTTATATTGTCATGGTTAAATATTTCAACATCCCCCAAAAGCTTTCCCTTTGTAAAATACTGATAGTTTGGTAACTTAGTTGTTCTTCCATTTGCTTGTGCTGGGAATGGCAGCAACTCAGAGGCCACATCTGTTCAACTAAAGTGCTGTGTGGAGAAACATCCCCAGATCACATTTAGATTAAAACAGAAAAAAGCCATCAATTAAAAATATCTGCCATGGGCAAGAAATGGAGGAAACTAACCAAGAAATGGAGGAAACTAACTAGCCAGTATTGGTCACTGCTGCTCTAGTCTCTCTCCATACCAACTGTGAAACAGAGATAAGAAAAAGGTGCCCATGCCACACAATACTGTTGACAACACACATTCCTCCTCATAATTCTCCTGTCTTAACACTTACAACACCACTCTAACCTGGCTTTTCATTCCATCTCTGGTCATTCTATTATCAGGTGCCTCTACCTTCGCATATCCCTTAAATACTAATGTTTCTCCGATTTCCATTCTTGAAGAGATGTACATCCCCCACCCCCCTTCCTTTTCTGGTCTATTAAACTTTCAATATATTTTGAAGTTTTCTTCTCCCTCTGTTTCTGCCATCTGGTGCGGGGGAGGCGGGGGAGATGTTGAGCACAGGGAAAAGGGAGAAGAAAAAAACACATTCAATAGGAAATCTGATTGTTAAATGTAGATGTCCAGTGATGTCCTACTTACTCCCAAAGCCGGTTGGCTTATTTTGTGCAAAGGCATTGTTTTGGGATGAGAAAAGACTGGTCCCTGTGCTTGCAGCTCCAAACAAGCTATTTGATGTTCCTGTTGATGTGCCAAACCCAAAACCGGTGCTTGTGGAGGTAGCTGGCTGGCTAAATGAACTGGAACCAAATAATCCTCCTGGGAGATGGAAGGGGGTAAAAAAATAGTTATACAGACATATTAGAGCCACTTTGTGAAATCCTATATCAGTTATAAATGTCAACTCTATTCCACATAAAGCCCCTACCTGGTTTGGTCTGTGAATTTCCAAATAGGCCTCCAGTATTGTTACTAGAACCAAATGCAGATGTTCCAAATGCCCCTCCACTAGTAGTGCCAAAGCCAGTATCTGAAAAAACCAAATCCAGGGTTAATAAGATCTAAATCTGGTGACAATATAAAAAAGAATATTGGTATTTCTTAATATTCTACATTTGGATAGGACCATTGGTCTAATCTTTTTTTAAAATTTATTATTGGCAGTATTATAGATGTCCTCCCATTTACCCCCCTCCAACAATTCCTCCCTCACCCCGGGCCTTAGCCACAATATTGTATATCTATGGGCTATGCATACAGCATACCCAGTAAGATACAAGATACATATATGATATATACAACACATACGATATATATATAACTAATAAAAGTATAATATTAAAATTAACCGTTTCTCTGGAACGGGGTAAGCCACGCCCACCAGCCAATCAGAGCTGCTGTATGCAAATTAGCCCAGCCAAGATGGTGGAGGCTGCAGCCCTGGTGTGCGGCTTCTCCGGGGCTTCGGTCTCTGCCATCTTAAGAGCCTCCATCCTGGGAAGGCATCCGGCACCTTGGGCCTGTTGATGCCTTCCCAGGCAGGAGCCTGGGGGGGATTTGCGGAGACCAGGCAGCCGGACCCCGAGGCCCCCACCCGGGAGGCCATGGGGTGGCCAGTGCCACCCCACCATCGGCTTCTCGGGCGGGAGCCTTAAAGGTGGGGGGACCAGGCGGCGGGCCCCCAAGGCTTGCCACACTCCCTGAGGTGAGGGTCTCCACTGGGGAGCTTGGCCAGCTTGCAAACAGACATTGGCCCCTCACCCAGGCACACCAGCAGGTGGACATCCCCAGAGGGGTCCCAGACTGGGAGAGGGCACAGGCTGGGCTGAGGGACCGCCCCCCCAGTGCACAAATTTTTGTGCACCGGGCCCCTAGTATGTATGTATGTGTGTGTGTGTGTGTGTGTGTATATATATATATATATATATTTTTTTTTTTTTTTTACAGATTGGAGAGGAGAGGGATAGAGAGTTACAAATGATGAGAGAGAAACATTGATCAGCTGCCTCCTGCATACTCACCACTGGGGAGTTGCCCGCAACCAAGGTACATGCCCATGACCAGAATCAAACCTGGGACCCTTCAGTCTGCAGGCTGTTCTGTTTCTGAACATCACATCTTTTTCATATAGTAACTCTCAGAGCAGTTATTCAATAATTGCAGTAGGTTTCAATATTTAACAAGTTATTTTCTGGTCTGAAAATTAGAAACTAACTTTTTGCTAAAAGGACCAATAAAGCCCTGGCCAATTTGGCTCAGTGGATAAAGCCTGTGGACTGAAGGGTCCCAGATTCAATTCCTCTCAAGGGCACATGCCTGGATTGTGGGCGAGATCCCCAGTGCGGTATGTCCAGGAGGTAACTGATCAACGATTCTCTCTCATCATTGATGTTTCTAGCACTCTCTCCCTCTCCCTTCCTCTCTAAAATCAATCAAAATATATTTTAAAAAAAGAAAAAAATTAATAAAAAGGCCAATATAAAAATATTTTAAGTACCTACTGATGATCCGAAAGTCATGAAAACTCAATTTATTTCTATATTTATTTCTCTTAGAAAAACTTCACAAGATCTTCAAAAAGATTTTGCTATAAAAACCAAAGTATAAATAAAATTCCTCTCTAAAGCTATCAAAGTGGGTATGTTCTTAATAAGAATAGCTTAAGATTCCCCCGAACTTTCTTTTTTTAAACTTACTCTGCCCAAATGTTGAAGTTGTGCCAAAGCCACCAGTACCACCCCCAAAGGGTGTTCCAAATGACTTATTAAACATCTTCAAAATGGGTCTGCTTCAGAATGCTGGAAAGAAGAAAAAATTATCATTTTATAATTATCACAAAATACAATGTAATTATTTCAGAAAATACATCAGGCCATTTAAATTCCCTTAGATCTGTTCAAATTGTAGCATAATGCCCACCACTCTCATTCAAAATCCTACAACTTTGTATAATAAATTAGACCTTGGAAAATTGGGCTGAATAGCACAAAGCGAAGTTAAAGTTCAGATCCCACCAAAAGATCCCTTTAAAACAATGTTTTTTAACCTTCTATAAACCTAAGCTGCCCTTTTAATGATGATTTCAGGTCCACAGTGCCAAATTTTGACATGCTCATCTAGGAGGTTATGCACAATCCCCATAAAAAATTACAGTAATATTCTGCTATCCTAACCACCTGAGAAGCTAAAATTTTTGTCAAGGTTTATTTTCCATAGTTTGCATTGTAAAAAGTTTTTCCCTCTTTTTTTGTATATAAAAGGGAGGGAGGGAGTGGGGAAGAAAGGGAGAGAAACGAGACACACAGATTGGTTGCTTCCAGCACCCCTGCTGGGGTAGGGGTTGAACCTGCAATTAAGAGATATATCCTTGACCAGGAATAGAACCATTGAGACATACTAGCAAGGACTTATTTGTATTTTTTGATTTGTACTTGTATTATTTGTATTTTGTATGATTTTCCTATGATGCACACATAATTCAAGTTTTTTCTTCTAGTAAAATCATGCCTTGTTCATATAATAAAATTAAATATAACTTTTCTTTGTTCCAGTGTCCCATTAGTACTTAAACACCTGAAACATTTTGTGCAACCTTGGAAAAGATAAAGCTATCTTTAAATACCTGGTGCTTTTATAGAAATTAGCAGCCTGTCCCCTAAACTCTCCTAGAAAAAAATTTCCACATTGAGTTTCCAACATCTAGGAATTTAATAACTCCTTTGATTAAACAAAGCTCACTGAAACCAGTAGTCCAAGATGGCTAGGGCTGCTATATCAGAATCACTGGCAAGCTTTTCAAAATATGCCTGCACCCGCCCAGGTTCCATTCTAGAAATAACTGAACCAGTCCTAGTTGGTCAAGGCCACATATCTGGGATGCAGGTTCATTCCCCAGCCCCAGTTGGGCTGTGTGGGAGGCAAACAATCCATGTGTCTCTCTCACATCAATGTTTTTTTCCCCTCCCCCCTTTCCTTTCACTCTCTCTGGAAATTGATAGAAAAAATATCCTCAGTGAGGATAAAAAAAGATTTCTTTGATTTTTAATAATCTTATCTAAAATAGAAAACTAGATTCACACATATATTTCAAAAGGGATTTTTAGTAATAATAAAATATTCTGTGAAACACCTCACAGTTTATAAACTCTTGTATACTGTCTCAACAACCCTGAAAGGATATTATGCTTTATTTACCACCAGCATTTTACAGATAAGAAAACAGAATCATGTGTGTTTAGAGAGAGAGAGAGAGAGAGAGAGAGAGTGAGTTTTAATTATTACCACCTTAGGCTGTTTGGCTCAGTGGATAAGAGGGTCAGTCTGTGGACTGAAGAGTTCCAGGTTTGACCCCTCCAGCCCCTGCCAGTTCACTCTGGGGGCATGCCAGAGGCAACCCATCAATATCTCTCTCACATCTATATTTCTCTCTCTGTGTGTGTGTGTGTGTCCCCCTCCCACTTTCTCTAAAAATCAATGGAGAAATATCCTCAGGAGAGGATTAAAACAAAAAATTATTACCATGGAAGCAAACCAAGATTTTAAAAACAGCCTCATATTTTGGTTGCAAGTTCCATCCCTGGCCCCAATCCAGGATGAGTCTCACGTATGTTCCTTTCTTTCTCTTTCTCCCTTTCACTCACTCTAACAATCAATGGGAAAAATATCTTCAGGTGAGGATTTAAAAAGAAATTGAGAGGGATAGCTCCGTTTCAGAGACCCTCCCTAAGGAGTGAGGGAATCCCAGACCCATATCAAATCCCCCAGCCCACCGTTCCAATGCTTCTGGCTGTAAAAACCAGTAGATATTGTGGCTGAGTGAGAGAAAGGACTTACTTACAGGGACTGCACTCGGACTTAAACTCCCTTGCACTGAGCTCCAGCACTAGGGTGGCAGCTTGAAAGGCACCAAGGACATATGGGGAGGAAGTGAATTATCTGGCATCAGGACAAGAACTGGAGGGCAGCTTTCTCCCAGAGAGAAGTGCTAGCAGAGGCCACTCACTGTTCCTTTCCCCCATAGAGCCTGCAAGTGGGCACCATTATCTGAGTCTCCATCAACCTGGGTAACACTGTTTGTCCCATCCTCATGATTCCCTGAGACCCTGCCCCCTCCACCCAACTTTCAGACTCACCCAAGCAGTTGCCAGTGGCTTTTGCACACAAATAATGGCCAGTCTTGGCTCATGTTTCAGACTTCCCTAATCTCTCTCAAACAAGTAACATCTGGCCTCTGCATGCCCTGTACCTCTTGCTAAGTGGCCCCAGGCCTGGCATTAGCGGCAGCCAGCCTCCTCAGTTCATAGCTTGGCCTCTCCCAGGTACCTTCAATACCAGCAACAGCAGTAGCCATCTGTTGATCGCTCTGTAGCTCAGGCCAGGTGGCCCCAGGTAGGTGCAGGAGGAGGCCCCAGAGCCAGTTCACCTTGTGAACAGCTTCAGACAACACTAGTTTACAGTCCTATCACCTCCATGACACACTCAAGGGCCAGACTTGGTGGTCACCAAAGCCCCACTAAAGCAAGTCATACTCCATGGGGTCAGTTCCTGCATAAGGGCGATGTAACAGCTCTACATAATACATAGAAACAAACATAGGGAAGCAGCCAAGATGAGGAGGCAAAGAAACAGGTCCCAAATGAAATAACAGGAGAAATCTCCAGAAAAATAAATGAAATGCAGGCAACTACCAGATAGAGTTCAAAACAATAGCTATAAGGGTTTTCACAGAACTTAGTGAGAACAGTATGAAAGAACACGCAACACCGACATGCTTCCCAGGAACAAGCTGGAATTACAATTGAAAAACAGCAAGACTTCCTGAATAATCAATGGAAAACTCACAAGAGAGAACCCTGATACCCAAGGACTGAAGGTAGAGATGGCATAGAGACTGATAAGATGGGCGGAGGCGCAAAAGAGCTGGCCAGGTACGCATAGACAACAACTGAAGTCCCGGAGAGATGTCTCAGCTGTAGGGGGTGCCACTGAGAACTCTGGGTTCTAATCCTAAAGCTGGGCTTCCCAGAAGAGAGTACCAAACTAAGGAGGGTGCCCACAATAACATCTGGCTGAGAAAAGCTATGGGGTGCTGACTGCCAGCTGAAAGTTTGGGCAGCCTCTTAAAGGGCCACTGCACAAAAATTCCCTGTGGAGTCACCCACCTTATGCTCTGGCAGAGGGAGAGAGAAGTGGATTGGAGCTGTGAGAGCAGAACCCAGGACTGGGGACTTGGGGGACAGAGCTCAGAGGGCAAGACACCCCAAGTTTCCTGGGCTGAGTCATTCCCTCACATAGTGGAGGACATCTTTCCCACATAGTCAGTCATCTGCTTGCCTGGAGATAAGACAGTTGGCACACCTACTGGAGAACACCTTGCCCTGTGGCCACTTAAGATTGACTAAAAATAACAATTAGCCTCCAAGTGGAAGCAACTTCCCCACCCTATTGAAAAAAATCTCTCAGCACACCTGAGGACGATTGCCTGGGGGCAATTCAAGTCAGAATCTTTTTAATCTATAGACAGGCAGTTTCTGGAGGGTGAGTCTTTGCCTGATCCAATTAGTCAGAAATAGCCTTTAACACTGACCTGCACTAGAGATCGAGAGGTGTAGAGAATCTACCTCATACACAGTCACAAACCCAAACAGCCAACCAAAATGAGGAAACAAAGAAACAATCCCCAAATGAA